>JAYJLV010000442.1:0-10603 GCA_036873485.1 Torymus texanus
AACTAAACATAACCGCGATACTCGCCAGTAGTGCCATCTCTCTGACTTTGCACGGACTTTTCAAACGACCCTCGTAACATCTTTTTATAATTTTATTTAATTTTTTTAGACGTGATTATAAATAAACACTTTTTAGCTATTATTTATATTGTTTAACTTCTATAGTTTTGAAAGAAACACTATGTTTAACTATTTGTTAAAACTATCTAGTTATTATTTAATAAAGAAAATTTTTATATAACACGGTTTCCTTGCGATGATTAATTTTTCATTACTTACTATCTATAACCTAATAATTTAAGTTATCTTAATTTCTTAATTTTGTTTTCCTCATCAGTATCATAGACATCGTTTCTTGTTAACCATAGGGAAAAGAGTCAGATAATTATTAAAAACGCAGATGAAAACTCATTTTCTCTATTTTTATTTTCTACTCTTTAATTAAATTGTATTTAGTATTTTTTAAAGCTGAATATTGTTACTTTTTTAAAAGGAGACTTTTTTCATGACTTTTTTCATAATACAACTAAACAAGCCCAGAATTTTAATTTTTTTAGAGTTTGGGTCTACTATTGAAACTTGTTTCATATTTTCACATTAAAAAATCTATCCAAGTTTGAGCCGGATGTGTGATCCGAAGGTCTGGCCATCTCCTAAGAAGTATTTATATTCCTTATATAAATATGAGATTCGTGAAACTACTTTGAAAAATCAATTTCTCCATAAAAATGACTACCTTTATAGAGGAATTTTTGGATAACCTTAACGAATTTGCCAAATTGTTTGCCAAAGCTTATCCAAAATATAATCAATTTTCCGCTAGCTATACCTTTAACTATAGCTAAAAAATCTCTATCTAATTTATAACAAGTTGAGAAGAAAAACTGCAGGTTAATTTTTCAGCATAACAGTTTTAGTCCATATATTGATTACTGCTGATTGTATAATCAATTTACCAAAAATTTCGACGTGTATGTGCTAATCCTTTTGCCCAACATTTCCAAAAATCATCTATGCGCAAAATCAATTCTGCTTAGCGAAAAAAAGTGTTTAAAAATATTGTTCATCATGTTACAAGTACTCTTATAACAATAACCACGTTGATGTACGCTATTAATCGTGCTCCGCTAAATCAATACCCGACATTGCCGAAAATTAGGGCACGATTCGCTTCCGGAAGGAATTCTCTCCACCCGCCGCTCTCCTTGCCAGAAATAAAGTAAAAACAAAAAGACTACACAAAACATACACACACACGTATACGGATAGCGTAGGCGTGTACCGCCGCGCCGCTAAACAACGTGCGCCCTATGCGCATGCGATGCACCTCTATATACATATATAGCCGAGATGCATCGCAAGTCTCTTGGCACGAGTGTACTACACATACACATATATACACACATGCTTATACACCCACACTTACGCTAGACGATATATAATCCACTTCCAGGCGAAATTGCCTGGCTCTCCGATGCTGGTACTGCTGCTGCTGCTGCTGCTTCTGTTAGTGGCAGACGCGGCGACCTTGACTGCTGCATGCCGCTGGCGGTGAACGCGCACGCTCCCTATAATGCAGTTGATCATGCAAGATCGATTTTGAATTCCGCACTCCGTCAGAACGCGAAGACACTTAGGTATGTATATTTTGTGAGTATATGAGTGTATATATACCTAGTCGAGATGATGGAAGATGAAGTTGGATCGGTAGAAAGGTGATGTTGAGGTTGGTACTTATATATAAGGTAATCTAGAAAAAATTTTTACACTTATCGTGGTTTCAAAACTAATGAAAATTTTTGTTTGAGAATGGAATTTGATACACTTTCCGACCACGTTGATTCTTCTTTCGAATGTCACACAGTATACTGCAAAAATTATGGACAATCGAAAACGTCTTTATCTCACTTTTTATGAAAGTCAACATTTTTTAAGAAAATGGAAAAAATATAGGCTTCTTTCTTTGAACCTTAATCATCTATTTCAGAAACGTCTTACAGGAAGAAAATAAAACTAAGATAAAAGAGCTTACACACATACTTCTTTAAAAATAACGAATATTTATTCCTTAAAAAATTATACGAGTTTAAAGTTGAACATCGAAAAGGAATAATAATAACTCTCAAAGTATTGCGAGTTGTGTATTTTTATTCCTTTTTAATGTTCAACTTTCAACTCGTATAACTTTTGAAGGAATCAACATTTTATAATTTTCAGAACGTTCTTTTCACCAAGTTTTATTTTTTATCAAACTGTATATTTCTGGGTTGGATGGCTGAGGTTTAAAGACGGAAAGTTTTTTTGCCATTTTCTTGAAAAATTCCAATTTTTAAAAATAAATGAAACATAAACGTTTTTAATTGTACTCGATTTTTCCATATATTTTAACGATACAACATAGAAGAAAAAATACATGCAGAAGGTGCGTTTTCAAAAAGAATTTTGACCAGTTTTGAGACCGCAACAAATGTAAATTTATTTCTGGACTTCCTCATTATATATATAATACATGTATAGTTGAGTACAGCTTTCGCCGGGATTCCCCATTCTTTATGGGTTTCGAGAGTTTTGGAGTCACTTGGTTGTTGTTTTGCATATTCTTGGTAAAGGTAGGAGCAAACATTTGCTCTCTTGTCACGCCTTTATAATGAATCTCTATCCTTTGTGATGCAAACTAATACAGTGTGTATTTATTATTCGGTAAAAAGGGAGTCGCTAGAAATACATGAACACTATATAACGTCATATTACAATTACACACGTCAGTTGTAAAATTCGCGATAATAATTTACCTACGCGTTTCCCTGTCAAATTACAATAATGCCCATTAATCTTAGTATTTATTATTAATCTATGAAAAAATTGGTATAAGGAAAATTAAATTTCAACAAATCGATTCAACATTTCCTTCAAAGAAGCATCATCGACGCATCAGAATACATTATTATCATTATAGGGAATCCCGAAGTCAAACGAAAATAGCCACCCACGCGCTAGGGGGTACCACAGGTTAGATAACGCATTGTATAAACAAACGAACGCATAGTCTACCTTATATACAATACACAGCTGTGACACTCGCTGCATATAAAAATACGCAAAGGCGTCATTCGGTCGGCGTCTGCAGCACGCGGGGAACCACACACGCATTTGTGTGTGTGTGTGTGTGTGTGTATATATATATATATATATACACTCGCCGTTACGTCAGTATGCATCGGCGAAATGTATATTGCAAAGGGAAGTCGTCGACGACTATATGCCTGTACACGTAGCTGACTCCTAATTGTCACTCAAAGTGTCCAACTTGTATATTGCAGTGTATAAATATACGTATACACTCGCCGAGAAGTGCACCAATGACGAAAGTCGCGGACGATTTCTAATTGCTTATCTACTCTCTTTTCAAAATGTCGCTGACGGAAAATTGAAGGAAGATTACCAGTGGCACGAGGTGTATATAGTATACAATTGCGTTGTGATGCAAATGAACGGCTGGTCGTTAACGAATGAAATAACGAGGATATATATAGTATTCGGGACGTCGAGAAACTTGAAGTCAGTTTTAGTTAACAGTCAAAAAGTATGAAAAAGCGTAATTTATTTAAGTTGAAGATAGAATATTATACTTTTTATTGTATATCGAACACATATCTTGATATAAAAAGATATTGTAAATAAAGACGACACGTGACGAAGAAGTAAATAAAAAAAAGGAATTTATCAGGTTCTACATAAAAAAACAAACAGTCCTAATAACACACATATATAAACGCATTATTAAACCTCATTGCGTAACAGTATATATACATTTGACAATTGAATTAACACCGTTAACAAAGGCTAGGTAAGATACGTAAATCAAGAACCTGACGGTTATCGTTTCTTCGAGGCGCTCACACAGTAGCCTAACCGAAAAGAAAACAAATTTAAATAGTAAAAAACACAGAACTGTTCGCGCGCGCGCATGTGATCCATTACACCGATTCGACACTTTTTCGATATACATATATACGTGTGTGTGTGTGTGTATATATATATATAATCACAGCTGACAAACGGAGCGCGAGCGAACATCAGCGCATGCGACGACGTCGAACCAAATTCGACTATACCAGTATATATAGTCATTCAAGCGTGTAATACTACACACACATAAAATACACTTTGGCTGCTGCGAAGTTGACGCATCGTGACGGAAAAAACGCGCTGCGGTAGTGTCTTTTGCGTATATGTCAACGTCGCAATAATCCACAGAAGAAGAAGTATAGTATAGTTCTTCACTCCTCGTGACGCGTGGGAGGATTATTATTTTGCTCCTTCGCAGATATATACAAGCTATCAAAGGTATATAGTTGAGTTGTTTCCATACGGAGAATTGAAGTCGATTCGAAAAAATATAAGCATTAACTATATTCGATTCCGATCTCTCTTATACTGTCTTTTTCTTGAGGTGCGCGCGCAGGTAAACGCACGAGATACATTTACGGCTGTGAGATAATTTCCAGGATTCTCGCGCTGTTTACGGTAAGCTCTTGCAATATTCATTCAACAATATTATATATATTTTTATATCGCGCACCTATATAATATATATATATATATATGTGTGTGTGTAAGCCAGTGTACTTACTTCCGCGAAAAGCTATATATATACGTATTACATGTGGCAGTTGATATACTTTTATGAATAAATTGGATTGTCAATGGTTGATTTATTAGCTAGTGGAAAATTAATTTTTTTCTTCTTTTTTTTATTCGTAAGGCATGGTTCAGGTTTGTTGAATAGAGACGACGGTAGCTTGTTGATTAATATGTGAAACTATAACACGTGGCTTAGGTTTTATGCACATAATAGAAGTAGCTTATTTCATTGAATACCTCTATAGCCGCGACACTCTTTAAATGCAAATTTAATTCAAGTATAATAATGTAAGGTCATTTGTCGTCGGTGTATTTTTGAAGCGAAGAGGAGAAAAAATTATAGAAACAAATGTAATATTTAAAATAAATTGTATAATATTGAGAAATTTTCGTTCTAGTGTATATAACAATAAATATATATTTCCATTTAGTTCTGAGAACATTCATTTGGTAAAAATTTCACGAAATCAGAATGATTTGAAAAACTATCATTTGCACATTGAGAATACATCGAATAACAGTATTTTCTACGGTAGTTATTATTATTATACGTGGTTTTCTCACAATTGTAGGCGTAAACGTAAAAGAATTCGCTTTCGGGATTTCCTCGAAGATACACTACTTCTAGGTAACTATTTGCACAACTACATTTCTGTATTTTTATTTTCTTATTTATATCCATCTTTATTTTTCTGGGTTCAGTAGCTCAGAATATTTAAGATCTGATCAATCCGACTGACCATTTCACTTTTTTTGGATCTGTTTGTGTGTTTATTACACACAAGTTAAAATTCCTCTGAAATAAATTCTTTTTTTCTTCAACTGAACAGGATTTTTTTCAAAGATCCATTCTGTACATTGATTTTTTATTAGTTGGCGCCCCTATGATCAATTAAAGGAAATTACGAGTATTTAATTTGTTTCATCAATACATAAGTTGTGGTGCAATATCCATACAACGATCGTAAATTTGTTAGATATGATTGCATTGCAAAATACAAAAATTTTCGTTGATCTCTCTAAGTAAAACGGGAATTACTCTGAAACTAAACATTCACTGATACAACGTCAAGAAATCAGATGAAATGCAAAGTCTCGCCAATACTATAAATTTTTAAGCAATGGGAATACAAGTACGTATAAGTAATTTAACATTTTATAGATTTGTGAGATTGTGTCAGAAAAAATATTAAACTATTATCACCTCACATGCCCTTATTAATAATTTTTTTATTTTACCCGATGAGATTATGATTTCAAGAAGATATAATTAACGCCTTTATAATATGCCGTTTCCGAAAACCTCCGTTTTTATTGATAAAGTCTCTGATGAACAATCAATTATCATATTTTCAAAAGCGAGAGAGAGAGAGAGAAAGATAGAAAGAAAGGGATTCCAACGAGCACTATGAGATTACTCTATTCATTAGAGTAATGTTATAACTTGTTCAAAAAGAGCGATCGGTTTATTCTAATAGCTTACTCAACAAGTCATTAAAATCACTCCAACGTTTAGTACATCAAAAGTGGTACATGATGGCTGACGTAACTTTTTTATTTTCAAACAAAAAATTTCAGTTCTCTAAATGAAGCAACAACAAATTAGGCAAAAGTGTTGACGCAAGGTTCATATATACCAATTCTAAATATTACAAACAATTTTGGATGCAAAAATTTCATTGAATAAACGTATAAAATTCGATTTATGTAATATTAAATGATACGGAATAATGCGTGATGGTCAATGTACGAATGCAAAAATTCATTTCAGTTATCTCCCGATTCAACAATGTAAATAAGATTTTCATTCAAAATGTATGTCATTTTCACTATATATATATATATATATATATAAAATTCTTCTCCAAAAAAAATATTTTAACAATTCTTTAACCTTTTTAATAATTTACTTTAAACCTACATCCCATGCAAACATTTCATCAAATCGATGAATCATCAGAAAATATTTGCAATATAACACGATATACGGAAAACAAAGCTTTCAATACATCTGTCGATGATCTACGCAAAATATATACTAAAATATTCCATATTCGTAGTAGCACCTAAATAAATTCTAATTGTTCGAATGTGTCTATATGTAACAAAGCGCACGCCGTAATACATTAAAATATCATCGGGCCGTTATCAGTTTAATTAAAACGCCGAAATGAAGGTTGAAATACGCCAATTCCTACACGCGCGCACGCACTCAAGTACAAAAGTCGGCTTTACTGCTCCTCGCATCTCCGCTGTGACGGAAAAAATGAAAAATAACTTTATCGATATCAATGTGCGATAAGAATCGCTTGAAACCGAAGCCTAAAGCCTCGAGGCTGCGCTCTATCCTCTTATATACACCCTAATCTCGATGGCTTAGGCTTGAGGTTTCGCAAATAACAGATCGTTATGACGATTACCTGGAATTAGATCGATATTATATCAAAAAAGCTGATATAATCCAAGGTGAAACGTCAATTAGTGTCGTTTAGGTATTTGAAATGTCGTTAACATTCACGCCTATCTATAATACACGTACATTTTATATATATATATATATATATATATTCCAGGTGTACACATTATTCTTTTCTTTATTTTTTGCACGGATATATACGTACGCTGATAATAATGAGTTTCTTGCGAGAAAAATATATATATTTAAGACGAGAAAATAATAAGCTTTTCTTCTTCCGTTAACGAAAAACCGTTGTTTTTCCTGAACGATGAGTCAAGGTTAGCAAGTAATGAAAATAACGCTTAAACGCGTACATAAAAAGAAAAAATAATAAAAAAGTGTGCATTCACACGTTTAAAACCGAAAAAAATATATTCATATACACTGATAACAGATGCGGTCGAAACGTGAACAAGTAAAAAAAAGTTCCATAGTGGCGAACTACTACTTTGCCAGTACAATAAACAAATGAATAGATAAGTATATAAGCTTGGAAAATTAATACCAAACAAAATGCTTCAAGCGCGGCAACCAACTGCGTAAATGATGCAAATAAGTTGCGCCGAAGAAAAAAAAAATAAAAACTCGTCACGTATTACAAGAATAATGAAAAATACTTTGCCAATAGTCCATAACAAAGCGTGCCGATATATTTATAAAAAAATATCTTCACCATGCGTGTATATATATAAGATACCAAGGATATAATGTACACAACCGTTGCAGAACTCTGTCTGGTCAATCTGGCGAACGCTCAGCAGGACCGGAAAACGTTCGCGTTTGCGCAACCTCCAGCATCTTATAAATCCACTTGGCCCAAAAGTCTAAATATTTCGCCAACATCATGTGCGTGCATTCATTCATCAATCCACATCATCCTCTACATTTCCCGCCTACTACCATATTATATATACTCCCCCGTATATTAACCATTCCTATATATACGCACACGCATTAGATACGGGAAAACCTCAGTTGGACATTACTTCGCGCCTAGGTATATACCTATATACTATATATATCACCTTTCCCTTCTACTACTATATACACCTTTTGACGTAGACACATAGGCTATATGTATAGAAGTCTCACGACAACGACGAAGACGACGACAGCAGCTCTCGCTCGCGTTTTTTACGTCACCCAACCGGACCGCTCGCGCGAGCCTCAACTCTTTCTCCGACTCTCTTCTCTCTCTCTCTCTCTTTCTCTCTTTCTCTCTCTCTCTCTCTCTCTCTCTCTCTCCCCCTCTCTTCCTACGCGCGTACAGCGGCGTCGCGCGCGCGCCTTTGTACTGTGTATAGAGAGAGAGAGAGAGAGAGCGCACCGATCGCCTTGCAATATCGCCCCGTTAAAGTTATATTAGGCGGGGAGCTCGAGCCGAAGCGACGAGTCCGAGCCTAAAAAGCACCGCGCGAAGACACACACGACGAGACGAAGTGATAGAGGAGAGTCGACGACTGCTGCTGCTATAAGATATATTTTATATACACCTGTATAGATATAGATATATATCTACTCACGTGGTGCAGAGAGAGATCGCGATTTTTTACCGAGGATCTCTTGTTTTTTTTTTTTAACGCGTGGGTAGTAAGTAATCGGCATTGCAGCTGCTTCGATCGCGTTGTGGTATAGGTATACATACTTTACATTTATATTTTATTTATTTGTCTTCACGTTCTTTTTTTTCTTAGCGGTTCGCGTCGTGATGTGTATCGTCAATTTTTCTTTGATTCATTTACATGTATTTGTATATGCATCGCCGTTAATTTTTTTTATCTTAACAGAGCATCGCAAACGTTCACAAGTGCTCGTTTCTATATCGGGAGTATTATGTGTATATAAACATTGTCAATGAAAATTTATTGCGAATGCGACGATTTTATATTTTTTTTTCAAACAGACCGGTTCGCGGTGACAGCGCGCTGCAAGTAGATGCATGCCGGGTGTAGTTAGACGGCGACGACGGGGCCTATGAGAGAAATATAACGCACTAATTTGGCTTTTACGACACACCATAATATCGCCGCGATTGCATGGGATCTATATATATATATATATATATAAAGATTCTTTTGTCGTTGCACTTGGAACAAAAAAAAAATACTCGAGATTTTACACTTTCACAGAGTCGGCGGTATTTGGACTAATGGTTTTCTCATTAGAGAAAACCTGAATTTCACAATCGGTATATATATATATAAATAAATATACTAAACCACCGGTCTAAATAGCTCTCTCTCTCTTTCTCTTTCTCTTACTCGCGTGCGCCGAGTGTAGTTATCTCGTTATACCGCGGATTAATAAAGTTTTTTTCTAACACTAATAGTTCAAGTGATTCTATTAGACGATCGAAATGACCGCATCATCAATCGATCGAATATATAGATTTATATCTATATATGTCTTCTATCGATAAGTTTCCTATATATTAACTTCAAATCCGACTATTTTCATACGAAAGAACATAAATCGCGACGCGCTATCTGCTATTAATTAACGGAGATAAACGTAAAAGTGAATCCACTTCTAACTGTGCAACTATATATATACATAATAACAACTTTAATTTCATTCCATATCAATCTGCAATCGATATATATGTAATTCAAGAAACTTCAAAATCACTCATATTTTTTTCTTTATATTCACTTATATACGCGTATATATATAAATCAATCCAAATTCTTTGATACTTCAGTCACCGCACATTATAATTTTTACAATAAACGTGAATCGCGCATAACAAATATCATATATAAAGATCTAAAAAGACCAAGTACACATTTCGAGTGCACACATACACATACATGTGGACCCACGCGCGCCTTATAAAAGCCTGATAGGCTTTTCTTATCTCTTGGATATTCGCGTGAGCTTATATATAATATATATTATAACGACGAACCGAAAACCGCGCAATCCCGTGTATATCGCGCGCGCCTATACATTATATATATATATATATATATATACTTACGCGATCAACATCGGCATTCTCAAGCCCGTTCACACACATATAAGTATCTCACCGCAGGAGCAACGAAAGAGAGAGAGAGAGAGAGTGAGGTCGGTCAGCGCGTTCGCCGATTATTAAAAGCGCGCGCGACGCGTGTGCCAGTCGTCATTGAGCTACGCTGCGTACGCGTGCGTTCACCATATAATGTCCGCGCGTTATTGGTACTACCGATTTTCAATAAGAAAATTATAACATAAACAACTATAAAAATTTTTATTCACGCGAACAACAATACCTTTATACTTACAATAATGACTTTTCGTGGGTTGTGGTACAAGAGATCAACGATATAGTGTATAAACGTGTAGTTTACTCGGTATACGTACTTATATATACCTATATATATATTCAAACGAGGCGTGTATATACGCGAAAGTAAAGCGACCTTCTGAAACGATAGATTGCTACGCGTGTGTGTGTGTGTGTGTGTGTGTGTGTGTGTGTGTGTGTGTGTGTGTGTGTGTGTGTGTGTGTGTGTGTGT
>JAYJLV010000453.1:0-10602 GCA_036873485.1 Torymus texanus
ATTTCCACAGCTCTTTCACTGTATCCTAACTTATTGTAGTATTTCTCTTTTTCTATATTATACAAGTCCCTGCTTTTTTCTTTAATCTTTTCTTCCCAGCATATTCTCACTAACCTATCACTTTTCATTTCCCTGATTTTTACAAATAAGTTATATTTACCCAAAACCGAGTTGCAGCAAAATTATCTTGAATTTCGGATAGTGCGCACAAGTTATTGTTCTCTCTTTGCAAATATAAATATAGTGTCCTTAACAAAAACAAAAGTTTGAATAAAGTGTCAGTTTCTCCTTTTTAATAGGCTTTTGATAGGATAAAATTTACTTGAATGTGTTTTAAAGTATCAAAAAATATTATTTAAACCATATTATAGTATAATGATAAAGAAATAAATAATTTTAAATTTGTGTATCGAATTTATGATAAAAATAAAATTAACTGTATTGTGTAACTTGTGACAATTTTGTACTTCTGTTCTCGTAAAGTGACCGATCATCGACAATTTGATTTGACAACGAATTTACTATACTTTCTCTTCTACCGTATATAATAATAATATTATGTATGTGTACTAACCTAACGCCAATGTAAACACAGTTAATTAATTTCAATAGTTTGTTAGGCAGAGATTTTTTCTTAGTTTTAGATTATTTATATTCTTGAGTGAATTTAGTACTCAAAATTTATTGTATTATATGTAATATATCTGAAAAGTTTTTATATGTTTAATAATACAAACATGCAGTGAGAGTTTTGTTAAAATTGTAAAAATAGGTAGTTTTAGCTCAAGACAGGAATTCTGTATAAAAACTAAATACAGATATTTTGACTAGAAATATGCAGTCTCAAGATTGAATTAATGTTTTAAGAAAAATACAGTCATAATTTTCAATATAAGAAAATAAATACATCAGTTTTTATCACAAAGATGAAAGTGAGATCATTGAGTTTAGTTCATTGAACTATAATTCAATTCAAAAGAGTTGCACATAGTAATAAATGTCAAGGTGTTCTTGCACATTTCAGGAACAAGCTGGCCTAACATAAAAGAAATATAAAATATAGGTTTGAATTCAAGATATATATAATATATGTGTAATCAAATGATAATTGAAAAACTGGCATTATAAGCTTTTGTGTACTTATGTAAAAATATTGACTTCTTAAGTTTCAATTGTATTTCATAAATCCGCTGCATATTCTACATTTATATTACTGTTATAAATAATAACATAAGTCATCACAATGCGTTAAAAAGCCACTTTATGATGACTGGATAATAAGTACAAAAAAAATTTAGAACGGAACACCAATATTAACTGTTTTAGTGATACCTATCAGTGGAATCAATGCTGGAAAAAGATATTAATAGATGAATAGACACAAGATATCAGAAGTTCTATTTTACCTATCTTATACGGGAGAACGAATTGCAGTTATAAAAAAGTTAGTTTTAAGAAGAAAAAAATAGGGAAGCTAATCGATGATCATTTTTTAAGGTTTATGGTATTTTTTTTTATTAAGCTTATTTCTTAAAATGAGAACCACTTAATGAATTTGTATGAATCAAAACCTAAATTATTTGAAATTTATGTAGTAGTAACGTCTTGGAGAGTTGAAAATTTATAAAATATTGGACTAAATAATTTGTGAATGTTAAAAATCAACAAAAAAAGAAATCCTAAAATTAATAGAATTAAAATATCTTTTTTCATTAAAAAATATTTGTTCAAAAGAATTTTACAGTTTCAATACTCTGGGTTACAACTAGATAAATTTTCGATAATTAAAGCTTTGATGTATCTATCCATGGCTCTCAAAGACTTAAGCCCATTAGACGCAAAAAGAAAAAGTTACAGATATAAGATTTAACATTAGGTTAGAATATCTGTACGTATGAGGCATATCTTTTATCTGATCCTATTCCTCATACATATAGATATATTAACCCATGTTAAATCTTATATCTGTAACTTTTTCTTTTTACGTGTAATGGGCTTTATATATGCTCAAGACAAAATATTAAAAATATTATATTTTTGTACAAAGTGGATCTGGAAACTTCTACCTTGACTTATTTTATCAGGAACTATGTAATTTAGTTAAGTGAGAATTAAAGAAACAATCTAATAGTTTATTTTTTGCTCTATCGAACACTAATTATTATTAGATAAACTTGTAACCTCGACAGTTTAGTTGTTGCTACTTTTCTATTAATTTGAAGAAAATCATTTTTCTACTTTCTTTAGAAGCTGAGATAATGATTTAATTAATTGTATAAACTTTTATTCAATATTTCCTTGGGTATTAATTGTTCATTAATTCATTTAGGTTGTTGTCCATATATAATGACTTTCCAATCCCACTGCTTAACGATTAATTTATACCCTAACCAAAATTGAATTTGATATAACATTATACATATACACGTAAGGAGTGCTGCTTAGCAGCACTTTGTTATCTAATCTTAAATTAGTAATATGTTTCTTGCAGCATTGTTAAATAATATTTTAATAAGCTTATCTTTATTTTTTTATAAATAAAGACGATGTAGTATCACATCCTTGTGTAAATGCATGTAAACAAAAAATTAATTGTGTCAGCTACTCTTGATTTTTGAAGCAGTTATTGAAGTAAAATTATTCTGAAACTTCACCCTACTTGACTTTAACAACTTCTTTTAGGTTTCGGATTTACATAATATTGGTTCTATAAATATAATAGCTATTGTAGATATTAATAATTCATTGAGCTATCCCAAATTGAAAAAAGTCACGATGGCAATATATACATTACTTACCGACATAAGGCTAATTTTACCAGATTCGCCAAATTGAACTCGTAAGATCAATTTTAATCACTTTCTTCCTCGCACGTTAGAACATCGATGTCGATCTGGTCAAATGCACAGTGAATATCCTTATTTTGATAGTGAAATTTTAAGGGGTACACTGTCATAAATTTCAAATATTCTTGTATTTTCTAACGTATTTATTCAATTTTTTATTTTTATTGATTATCTTTGTCACCTGTTGTTTGTCAACCCAATATAATTACTGGATGATACCGGAATTTCAACGATACTTATTATTGTTCCAAAAATGTTTTAGGTATATTTAAGGCTGCGGAAACTGCATAGGATAGTAGAAGATTATTACATTGTATATAATATAGAATTTTCCGTGTTCGTCGGTAAGAGAGATTAGATTAGAGATGAAGAGATCAGTGATAGGAGTACCACACTCCCTTAAGTACAATAATTCTGTTTTGAAATACTGTATATTGAGATTGTTTGAAAAAATTTTTATAGAACTAAAATGAATTCATAATAAAATAGATTCAATCTTGGATTATAATCTTTATTCTACTCAGCAGAGTCTTCGCAATACCGACAAAGGTTTCTGCTATACCGATTTCAATGTTTTTAATTTCATATTTATTATTATTTCGCAAATGCTTTAAATGCTGTAAGTAGATGCACACAAATAATCTTATTGCGCACTCACTGGTCAACTTTTAAACTAATCTGTTGAAAAATAAATACGAAATTTGAAAAATAGCAACGTTAGATAATATCATTTTAACCCCAAAATACTAGATCTCGCGATTTTTTAAGGAGTATGCCCACGACTGCACTAAACCGTATATATAGGTGTGACAATTATACTGGTATAATTAGTTTGGCTGCGATCCCAAAAGATTTAGTAATGCTTCGACGATAATACTAAGCTGTCTTCGAGAAAACGTCAAAGAAATACGTTTTTTTATACTCAATTTTATATACTCAAACATCTCTAACTAATTATTTACTTAAACGTCAAAGATATAGGTTATAAATTCGCGCATATTAGCAATTTACCACTATGCAATTGGTCAAAACACCCATCAATTTTAGTATGGAAACCAAAAGTTTACTTGGTTCAAGCATCGGTATAAATTTCATATAGCTACACTGATTTTGCCTAAATCATTTTTTCGGAAAGTTGTTTTATCCGGAACTTACAGATGTTTCCAAATAACATTTTGTGTTTGTATATCTGTGTGTGTGCGTGCGTGTGCGTATGCATGTGTGTGTGTGTGTGTGTGTGTGTGTGTGTGTGTGTGTGTGAATGTTTAATAGCGTATTAAATAAAGTGCTAATTAAATATGCTAATTGAGTGCTTAGAAATAAGTCGATACTTGCTTTCAATAACAAAACCGTTGCCAATTCATTGGACCGTGGCTTCCTCAAACTTAATTTCCTGATTCCTTTAATTAATTACCAAAATGATCATACAGGCAGCAATAATGATAAATGTGAATTGTCAATTGCAGTCATTTTTTAATAATACAAATTACTAGAAAATTTTTTTTTTAGAAAATATTTCTGTGAAAACCAAATAAGTCCACTTTTTTGAAAATCTAGATAACCCCGGATTTTGTATCTTCAAATAGGCCTTTTTCATTTACCACTTTCAGTAGTAGCAAAAATATTTCCGTAAAGCTACAATTCACTCGAAACGTAACACGATAACTCCATTTTTCAAATTTTGTGCCCGGAATAACCGGATAAGTCCATCATTTTTTTTTTCGTTTATCGTAGTTATACTTTATTTTATCTACTCAAATTGAATGTGAATATGATGGCTAATATATATTTATCTGTTTATTTAAAAAATTCATATACATTTTCAAATTATAAACATTTTAAAATTTTACAACATTAGTACAATATAAATACAATATAAATGGTCGTAAATTATAGCTAAATAATTTCGTAAGAGATTAAAATTGTTTAAATAAAAAAAAACGCGAACCGCACTATCATATAAGTTCACAGTTCCCGGAATAACGAGATAAGTCCATACATTTTTGAGTTGTTACTCGTTTTTAATGCATCAGAAAATGTATAATCTGTTCAAACCAGCGTGTACATACGTGTTTTGAATGTGTAAATTGACTCATCTCGTTTCTCCCGATCTTGTATATAAGTTTGAATATTAAAACCCGTTTTTCTCGGAAACTCGAAAAGTGAACTTATTCGGTTATTCCGGGAAGCCACAGACATCTATTATAATACTCTTTCGAATGCTACCTATCCGATTCAGATACATAGAGTCGTTTTCAATAAATTACTATTTGAAAAAAAGGATAAAAAAATTTGAACCTCAAATATCTCTGAAATTTATGGAATATTGATTTTTTCTAAAGAACTACCGAGAACTATCCAAAATCTACCTCTACAAGGAATTTTGAAGTTATTAAGTCAATTTTACTCCCGTAATCGATCGATAAACAAAACTCATTTTTATTTTTTTATTTTTTCCTCAAAAACTAACTAACAGACTGAATTTAAATTTTTACAGATTATAGCTATTTATATTCTACATTATCATGATTTTTCTTGAAAAAATTGACCAGTTTAGTTTAGGAGTTATAAACTTTAAAAAAAAACACGTTTTTCCGTTAATAAAAAAAGAATCGTGATAGCTAGAAATATTTTCTTTTTTAGAAAATATAAATATTTTAATTCGCTTTCAAATGTTATCCATCCAATTAAAATATCTCGATCCAATCATTAAAAAAAAAGAAAAAATAAATTTTGAGAAAATCGAAAATTTGAAATAAAAGAAAAACGCATCGGCCCAATCAAAAACGGATTTTTGACTCGCCATCACACAAATAAAAAAAGTGAGACCTGTCCGGTTAAAATCCACCGAGTAGAAGCTGAAATTCAGGCGTATATACACACACTCACACGCACACATACATCCATACAGACATTTTTCAAAAACAATATATTTTGATTCATAACACCTCGGAAAATAATTATAACATATTTTTACAACAACTCAAAAAATTACTATCACAAAGCGTCCTCAAGGAGGAAGTAATACTTCTAAACCTCCGTGACTTTTGAAATATTTATAGTACTAATTTGTATTAAATAATATTACAGTATTTTATTGACTGGAATTGTTTGTGTTAAAAAAAATTATTTTCAAGAGACGAAAAAATGATAGCGATAATTGTAACCACTTATGTGGTTCTGTTTACATTGAGAGTTATGAATGTGAATATTGCTTCCTTAAAGAGAAAGCTTTGTATCGGCGAAAAAAATTTTCAGACAAAAAATGCTTAAAATGATATTTTAAGTTGAAAATTTTGGATTTTGAGAAAATTTGTTTTCGTGTCTGTATGTATGTGTGTATGTAAACTCTCTATATTTCGAGATCCAAACCATCGATCTTCGTCCGTTAAAGCTTATTCTATTCGACTCGCCAAAAAACTCGGTACGCCGACTGACTAAAAAATTTATAAATTTTGTTTTTTTTTTATAACCTAAAAACGATTTCGAATTTTTCGTTTTTCTGATTTTTATATATGTAGGAGGCAAAATTTTTATTACATACATAAAATTACATACATTTACGTTTTTTAACTTTTAAATTATCAATCGTATTTGATTTTTTTTTTATAAAAATGTTTTTAAAATTTATAAATTAATTTCTCGGAAACTACACCGATTAAATTTTCAAGAGATTACTCGCATTTGTTTTTAAGAAAAAAATAGCGTTTTTATTGTCGTACGATAACTGGAGTAAAAATTATCCAATCGAGTTGAAATTTGGCACAGACATAGCTTTCTTATACCTTCAGGCTGAGTTCGTTGGATAGAAAAATCTGACTGTTACGAACAAACTTTCATTTAAACAAATGAAACAATGATATATAAAATAAAAAAACCGCTGCAAATAGATTTTATAAGCATAAATCCGTTTTATAATTATATTAATAATTCTAAAGTATGAAAAGAAATTATTAACAGATTATTAATATTATATTAAAAAATATGTATTTCTAAAAGAAATAGTGAAAATAATTTTTAAACATTTTAAATATAAATGTAATTATTAAGTGAATTATTAAAGTAAGTAATTAATTTAATGACAATAATTTTTAAAATCATTACGGTAAAGATTTTATATATTGGCAAAACAATTTAAGTTTGAGGAAGCTACGTGCCAATGAATTGGCAGCAGTTTTATAAACGAATCGTGCTATAATCTCTTTTAGTAATATTAATTTTGATTGTTATTCTACAGTAATTATCATCGTAGATAATATCGCTTCATTTTAATCTGAGAGCTTCATATGTTGAGCAGTATATTGATAATAAAGAGCATGCTTACATAATATTTATCACAGATACATAGTATAAAACGCTGTAAAAAATCACTGATAGTCAGTCTTTTGAAAAGCTTTGCGCAGTTTATGCATATCATACAAGCTATTTCATGACATGTGACAAGAAGTTTAATATTTTCTGAAAATTGAATAATAATAATATAAATTAAATATTTAAAATTAATAGTTTTTTAAAATTATTTTTAGGATAGTTATATGAGTTAGACAATTTTTACTTTGTTTAATTTCGTTTTTCGTGACAAAATGTTGAAGCTGCTGATAACAATTGTTGCTTTGTATTATATTTCAGGTACGATATTTAAAGCAAATTTTAAATTTTAGTATTGGATTTAAACATTAACTAAAATAAAAAAAATTACTCATGGATTGATTTTAGTATATGCACAAGATTGTAAATCTATCGACTTAGGATCCGACAGTGTGGTGTGTGAATGTAATTCTACGTATTGTGATTACTACCCTGATCCAAAATTACCCAACCAAGGTGAATTTATATGGTACGTCTCAAGCAAAAGCGGTAAAAGATTGAGTCGATCAGATGGAAAAATTTCTAGTGAAACCGGTAACGGATATAAAATCAAAATTAACTCTGATATACAATATCAGTCAATAGAAGGTTTCGGAGGTGCCTTTACGGATGCAGCATGTTTAAACATAAAAAACTTAAGTCAAGGAACTCAGGATAATTTGATGAGGTATAGTATATTGAAAGAAGTTGTCATGATTTATTTGAATAATTGTGACAAAAAGACTATATTTTAAGAAATTTTAAGAAAAATATTTTTACATACTATTTATTGACCGTCAAAATTATCGGTAACTAGTTTTATAGCAAAATAAATTTATTATATTATTATTTTAGGTCATATTTTAGTCCAGAGGGAAGTAAATACAATCTCGGTCGCGTTCCTATCGGGGGTTCAGATTTTTCTACGAGAGCATACACATATGATGACACTGACGGCGATGTAGCTTTAAAACAATTTACGCTTGCTAATGAAGATTATGAATTGAAGATACCTCTCATGAAGGAAGCTCGAAAGCTTAACCCATCCCTCCGCTTCGTATCAGCTGCATGGACAGCGCCAGTTTGGATGAAAAATCTTCCGGCATATAATAAATATAGTAATCATTGCTAATTATTTAATATTTTTTCTAGAAAATCGAATGTGTTTGTGCATGCACACATACCCTCCCGCTCATAAGTTTTTGACCCCTTCTAACAAAAATTGTATAAACTTTATAGTTTTATATCTTCGCGAAAAATCACCGTACAGAAATGGCCGAGAAGGTTTTTGAAAGGTCTTGAGAATCTCTTTAAGGTGGCATTGGCTTAATTTTGAAATATATTTTTTTAATTATTTATGAGGACTTAAAAAGTAAGAATATTTTTAAAAATTTGTACCTATGTTTAATGTTTTGCCAGTTTTAAAGAAAATTTTGTTTTCAAAGTATTCACACATAAAAACGAAGGTATTTTGTTCCGCTTTCAAATCACGTTGTTTTTATTTACCTACGATTTTTTCCTAAAGAGTTATAAACATATCTTCGCCATTTTTTAATTTAGAAGAAAATGCTAAAGAGAAAAAATGTTTGCTTTTACTATAGAATGTTATTACGAAGTTTGACGGATATAGATGAAAAAAATTTTTTCAATTTTTTGATTTTGACTTTTAATCTTTATTTTACATGCTAGTTTATAGTTTTAGAAATACTTGGAAAACGCCGGATAGACGAAAATCTCGGAATCGATAATTTAATTAAACGAAAGTTTGTATTTTTGTTAAACATCGCTGTAGTTTATTTAAAAGTCCTTACCAAATCTTTAATTTGATTTTTTCAAAAATATTTATATAGAAACAAATATATATATATATATATATTTTCAAAGTTAATGCAATATTTATCAGGAAGGTTTGAAAGTTAGAGTAATAATTAGCTAAATTTGGCAAAAAATCAAAAAATTGAATAAAAAATTTTTTCATTTAAATTCGTCAAACTTTGTAACCACATTCTACAGTAGAACACACATTTTTTCATTTTAGCATTTTTATTCTAAATTAAAAAATGGCGGAGATATGTAAGATTGAAGAATAGTGTTCATTCTTTACGAACTTGTTTATAACTCTTTAGGAAAAAATCGTAGGTAAATAAAAATAACGTGATTTGAAAGCGGAACAAAATACCTTCCATTTTATGTGTGAATACTTTGAAAAAAAATTTTCTTTAAAACTGGCAAAACATTAAACATAGGTACCAGTTTTTAAAAATTTTCTTACTTTTTAAGTCCTCATAAATAATTAAAAAAAATATATTTCAAAATTAAACCAATGCCACCTTAAAGAGATTCTCAAGACCTTTCAAAAACCTTCTCGGCCATTTTTGTACGTTGATTTTTCGCGAAGATATAAAACTTTAAAGTTTATACAATTTTTGTTAGAAGGGGTCAAAAACTTATGAGCGGGAGTGTATGTGCATCTCTCCAGAAAAGTGGAAACAACTTGGGTCAAAAAACTTAATACAATTTTTTTTGAGGCACACCTACGGCACCTCGTTTTTTTGGACCCTAGTACCATCAGAATTACGGGAAAAATATTCCGCCAGTCTAGGTAAGTGGCAAGCGTTTTTGGCGGACAAAATACGTAAAATCGGCGTAAAAACGTAATGTCATTTTTTGTCAAAAAATCTATTTTTCAAATGCCAACCATTTGACTTAGAAATATCGTATGGAATTTTTTTAAACAGTGAAAATGAAACTAGAGACATTAAGCTTTCAGTTTGTTTATTCAGAATTCAGATAAATTCTTTCCTTGAAAAGTTATCCTTGATCAGTTAAAAATAGGCATTTTTAAGAAAATATGAAAATATCCTCTTTTTGTAACTCTTTCCATTTGTTTCAGAAATATGCAATTCGAATTTCTATACAATAGGCTAAAAGTAGAGAAAACAAGCTTTTGTTTGCGATATTAACTTTTAAAAAATTACTGATAAAAATGATTAACGTTTAAACTCTTTATTATCTATTACTATAAAACCTATACTATAAAATATACAATTTGTTCAAAGGAAGGTTTATTTCGCATTTTTTGTAATGTGTTCTAGAACTACACAATAGAAAGAATAAAACTAGAAGAAAAAAGCTTTCATTAACATTTTTGACATGAAAAAATATTGATTCCTTCATAAGTTATGATAGTTTAAGGGGGCTAGACACCTTTTTTTTTTAAAAAATCGATTGTTTTTTATTTGCTATTTTTATAGGAAAATATCTGTCGATTAAGCTCCACTTTACCCGAGATCGATATCTATTTTTATTTCAAAAATATTGATAAAATACTAATTATACTTTTTATCGATTTTTTACTATAATTTCGTTGTATTCCAATATTCAGTTTTTTCTGTATACATGCAGTTAT
>JAYJLV010000464.1:0-10601 GCA_036873485.1 Torymus texanus
TATATATATACGCACTCGAGGCCGCGCGCGCGCGCGCCTTTGACGGCGTCGACGACTATACGACGATGCGCGCAGTGTCGGTATTACGCGCTAGCTCTCTCTCTCTCTCTCTCTGGCTTTTTCGTTATGCTATATAGGAAATGAGTTGCGAGCGATGAGTGAAATTATGCGGCTCGCTTGAGAATTTTCCGTTTGTACAAGAGAAGGAGAGAGAGAGAGAGAGACAGAGAGTGGAAGGGAATGGAAGTGGAAGAGGAAGAGAGAGAATCCTTTTTTGTTCCGTGTCGAACGTACGTCAGTATAGTCGCCCCGGCTCTTGGCAAATTTAATCAGTGTAATCGATATATACATGTATATAGGAGAGAGAGAGAGAGAGAGAGAGAGAGAGAGAGAGAGAGAGAATAAGGGAGAGAGAGACGGTAATTCGTTTACCGACGTTTATAGACTTATTCGTCTTCGTTTTCCTTTTTTTTCTGTATTATTAAGATTGAAAGATTGTTATGAGTGTTTTATGACGGGATGGAGAGACTGTGATATTAGACTGATGAAGAGTGAGCTTAGGGTTGATAGAACGATTTTTCAAGGACACTTCTTCTTGTTATCACAGACAAATGAATTATTAAGAATTATTTTTTAAAAATAAGTATTTAATTGTACCATTTACAATCATACTAATTGGTACGAACGTGTATAATATGTAGAAAGATTCGCATTTAAATTGAATAATGAATTTAATCCTCATATTTACGTTTTTCGCGTGGAAAATAAAATTTATTACGGTTTTCATGAAGGCTTATGCACGGACAAATTTACTTAAAAGCCATACGAGCCGCACGTAAATGAACGACAAATTTGCATTTCTTATTGACTCTTGTTTAAACTTTATTTCAAAACTAAACTTTCGATGAAGTAATTCTCGAATGTTTTGCATTTTAATCGAAAATGTCTCTGTGTCTTGAATAACTATGCTGACGAAGCTGAAATTTTCATCCGGCATTCATGAGGATAACGCGAAGAAGAAACAACTTGCTTGCTTAAAGTGCAAAGTTTTAAATATTTCTAATAGCCTAGAAAAAATACTCTGATGCTCTTCCCAAAAGAACAATATCAATATACCAAATTATCTTTAAAACGTTTTTCTTTTTTAATTTAGCTTACGAACTCTGTAGAAAACAAAAAAATTTGATCATAGTTTAGTATACAACAAAAAAAATAGAACAAAATTACATCCTACCTAGATTTCACCTGTATCTTTCCCCACATCCATTTCTACTCACCTTCTAATTTATTTAACAGCAAGGTAAATCTTATCTGCATCTTATTAAACCGTCTACCTTACTCCTGCAACCATAAATCCCATTCAATTCCATCCATCTCACTCCAATCACATGCACACCTCGTTTCACCCCTTTTCCTCGCACCCTCCCACACTCTCCCTCAAAAAAATCACATCAAACGCATTTAAAAAAAAAACCATACCACCTTATCAAAACATCTCAATCTCCTCGTTCCCATCTTCCCCCCTATTACATTCGTGGCAAGCCTAACAGCGTCCGTTGCACGCTAGACATTCGAGCGATGCGCGCGCGTCGTATAATCAAGCTTACACACCGCTACGAGGACGACGTACTACTACAGTACAGCAGCAGCAGCAGCAGTAGTAGTTCTGTGGCTCGCGCAAGTCGCGTTGCCGACGACGGCGCTTCCTCCTAATGACGTCTAACGACTTGAGGATGGCTTACGCGCCTGGCCACTCTCGTCTTCTCCTCGTTCTCCTCGTTCTCCGCCTTCTTTTGCGCGATCTCGTTAGCGGCAAGATCGACGACGAGACGAGCGCACAGGACCCCAGACGGCGCGGCCTTCGAATTAAGCGTAATCGCTTTGATTGCTTGGTGCGGGGAACGCGGAGATGTTTTTAAGAGGGGGGCGGTGACGGGGGTGCTGTAAGTTTGGATAATTCGGTGGTGGAAAAAATTAAGGATGACGAGGTGACGGTGTCTGCGTTAAGTTGTGGGGTTTTCTCGAGAGAGGGAAAATGGTTAAAGGTAATTGACGGGATGGGTTTACGTTACGTATTTATACGTGTGAGATGTTTGCTGCAATTTTCGTACGTTATATTTTCACATTTAGCGTATATTATATTTGAGTACTTGAAGATGTTAGTAGTTATGTAATTTCAATAAAATATATTATCATGAATTTAATTTAATACATGGTAACTATCAAATTTTATTTGTTATTATGTAATAATCGTACACAGGAATAATAAATTATTATCATAAAATATTAAAAGTAAAAATAAGATTATAAACAAAAAATATTTCATCCCTCCATCTATACACACGAAATTACTGGTATACCTGTAACCCTAGAAAAATAAATTATATTTACTCGCGGCATCGACATACAAACTCCAATCACAAACACACAGCTGTAACTCATAATCTGTATACACTACGTACACACACCCCATAATTCATATATTCCTCGCTAAATTCTACCACCCTTCGTTCATCCCTGTATCAGGATATATACACATCCGCGCGACCGCACTTTAATCATCCCCTCACCCAAAGAAGGAAAAAAAAAAAGAAAGATTCATCCTCCCTCGCAAACATAAACCACCAAATTAACCGTAATTACCCCTCAGCCTCGGGCAGCTGATAAAGAAAACCGCACCCCTCTTACGACTCGCCGCACTAGAAATATTTACGCAACCAACACCACTACTACCACAATCATCGTCATCCATATATACTGCGCGAAAGAAGTCGCGACGTTCTCACCGACGTTGTACAAATATACGCGCAAAGTCTACGCGAAATGCATCGTCACTCTCCGCCAGTATATATATATATACATATATATATATATATATATACACAGGTAACAAAGAAAGATGGAAGGGTAGAGCACGCAGAGTAGGACTATACGACGACTGACTTTGTGCAATAAAAAACTTATTACCGCGGGACTCGCCCTCCTTCTCCTTCGGAGTCCCGGTAAATATTTGACTGGCCTTTGGACCGCTTATGAGGAGGGGAAAAGCTCTAGCTACCTAGTTGCTGCAACGCTGGCAATGCGCCGTCCTTTTCTCACTGCTCATCGCGACTGACTTCTCTTGGCGTCGGCGAGCTGTGCGCACACTCGAAACGGAAAAAAGAAGCGCGCCTTTGAACTTTTCTCTCTCTCGTCCGCGCGCGCGTCTCGCTTTTTTCTCTCTCGTCGTCGTCGTCTGCGTAGTTTTCTCTCTCTCTCTCTCTCTCTCTCTCTCTTTGCGCAGTGGAGGCTGCGTTTCTAATTAAAGCGCAGAGAGGAAAAAAGAGTGAGAGAGGGTTGAGAAGAAGGGTAGGGTGAGTTATTGGGAAATAAGACAATGATCGGCACCGATTGCCGATGCCGTGCTTTTGTGATGAGAGAGAGAGAGAGAGAGAGAGAGAGAGAGAGAGAGCGAGAGAGAGAGGAGTTATTGTGGGACGATAGGGTACGCATCAGATGGAGTAATGGCAAGGTTGACGATTACGTGCTTATTACGTTCTCTGGGAAGAAAATTCTTTAAAGTTGGAGAGAAGTATCTTTTTATATAGGTACATATGAAAGTTAGAGATGATGAATTATTTTTAGCAAGGTTGTCAGTAAAATGTAAGTTATATTGAATGATGTCAGGATGTATAGTTGTCAATTTTTTCACCCGAATATCACGCGTATCTGCACTCTAAAAATTACCCTATATTTCATTTATATATAAATATATAAAAATCTCAGTAGGACAGTTATTTTTACGAGGCGTGTTTATTAAAATTAAAGAAGACCCCGCTCGTCGCGTCAAGATACAAGTAAATAAAGACGCTGCGGCACAGTTACTTTGGGTTAATTTTAGAATATAGTATATAATATTCCCGCAGAATGTGAGAAAAAGGCTGCGGGTGAAGTTCACATAATAACGACATAATATATTAAAAAATAAGGTAACGAGCGCACGAAAGATACCCGGGCGGAAATTCTACAAAATTACCGAGCCACGCGCTCTCTGAATATCCTCGAATTTATACCCTCTCTCTTTCTCTCTCACACGCGCTTGCATCCGTCATACACTTTATTCCCACATCCAGTAAAATAAAAAAAACGGAGAAGGGGGAGGGGGGGAGAAAAAAAGCACAGAACCAGCTGCTCATTCGTCAATTCATCGGGTTGAAACGAATTTCCAGCCGCATAAATTACGACAATATATCCGCGGCCCTCCGCAATTGCGTAAACAGAAGCGCGCGGCGCAGCCTTTCATGCGCTCACAATAAATATTTTGAAATCCTCGTACACACGCGCGTGAAATAAAAAAAAAAAGAAGAAAAAAAGGTAAATATAAATACGCACTTGCCGTCGTCCGCATACTCGCATTCTATACGTATATATACATACTCACACTCTTCCACGACGAGTATTCAAACATCTATTCGAAAGCGCTGGCGCCATTCATATATATACTCTCCACCCACGTCGTGTCGTCGTCGTCGACGTCGTCCGTCATATACGCTCAAGAGCTATATACGCACTTTGCACGACGGGACACGGTACTTTTTTTTCTCTCTCTCTCTCTCTCTGCATACCACTATACTCTATGTATACATATATACACATACCCGTAGAAAAGAGGGAAAAAAAGAGAGAAAAGTGAACGAAAGAGTCGCACATTGCGAAAGGACATCGGCCATCGGGGCAGGACTCGCAATTATGCGATCGAGCCTTTGTCGCCCTTATACTCTGCGCGTTCCCGTCAATCCCGTAATGATCCGTCGCGTCTGTCCCTCCTATTCGACGCGAAGCGCACAGAGAGAGAGAGAGAGAGAGAGAGAGAGAGAGAGAGGAGACGAAGAAGGCTAGTTGCTTTAGAACATCGATTCTTCAATTCTAACGCCCGCACGCGCCGAGGGCGAATGGGAGCGAGAGCGAGGAAGCCCCGCGCGATCAATGTTAGCCGGCAGCCCGATACATACGCGACTTGGGTTTCTCTCTCTCTCTCTCTCTCTCACTCTCTTGCAAACGCGAAGGATTTTCTGGCGACGTCGTACATGTATACATACATACATACGTAGAGAGACGCCAGCGATACCTATACGTATCACGCGTTCTTTCACTCTCTCTCGAATTCTCGAGTTTCACGCGCAGAGCCCCGATTTTCTGCAGTATAACCTTTCCGCGCAGGAGTCGCGTGCGTGACCTTTGCTTCTCCTCCTCCTCGTCGTCGTCGTTGTCGTTGCTTCCCTTTCTTTCTTTCTTTCTCTTGCTTTTTTTTTCTTTCCACGACGCGTGCATTTGTATGCGCGAAGGTGTACGTGCGCGAGACTATGGAATGGTAGCCCCCAGGTGCGACGACGATGATGATGATGAGCTAGGGATATGCCCGCGCACGGGGACGCGTGCGTATATGTTGCCGATGACTTTTCTCGAAGGAGGGAATCGTGACTTTTCGGGGACTAACCCCTGAGACGATATGGATATTTCCGTACGAGAGAATAGGAGAGAGAATGGAGGTCGATGTGTGGTTTTTTTTATGGTGTGACCGGAAGTTGGGTGGTTATTGGCTGGGAGATGAGGTTCCGAGTATGAATTAATTGTTATATGGTCGTGGTGACTTTTGGGGTGTTCTACATATTTAAATTAGGTATAAATATAAGGACGATGATTCGGTGGAAATTGTTATTATGTTTATACGAACTTTGGGATATAGCAGAATCCCTATAAAACTTTTTGATGAATGTAATAGTTCTTTCATTTCTGCAGAAACTTTTATTCTAAATGTATTACACACGTATTTTTTCTTAAATTGGAGCTAATCATAAAATCACAACGAATTATAGCAAAAAATTCAATAAAATATTTATTTCTATTACAATGATCAAATTTGGCTACATTCTTTCATTCTGATAAATAGAAAACAACACAAGCATATATAGCTACTAATTGACATAACATACGAGACGGCCCACTCCTAATATTTTAGTCATATACCTGTACAACGATCACGAGCGGCTTAAAGCTCCACCATGAATGATCAACGATCACAATTTGTCATTCAGAATGCATCGAATAATCACAAACGTTCGAATAGACCGTTCAGCCGAGGAAGAGAAAGAGAGAGAGAGAGAGAGAGAGAGAGAGAGAGAGAGAAAGAGAGAAAGAAAAAATGAACTCTCATATACGCGCGCGCGCGCCTCGTGAGTCAGCACATAGAGAAAGAGTGATCGATCCCGTTATAAGCTTATTAAGTGAAACCATCCGCCGCTCTCGTAGTATATATGCGGTCCGGTAAAAGTTTGTTTCGAAAGCGACACCGCTAATTATTTATTTACACACTCTCCGCCCTCTATAACAATCATACCTCTATTCTATTTCCATCTCTATGCTCCTATATACCTCCATTTCTCGTGCCCATTCATTGTGGTGCAAAAACGCGTGTTTTCGCGGGCCGCAATAGAGGAAAAAAAAAAGAAAGGCCACCGGAAAATCCCCTGATCTCGAGAACCCTCGTAATGCGCCCATCTTCGAAAAAAAAAACGGGGAGGGGCGACCGACGAGGCTAGGGCAGGCATCTTAAGAGCGCACTCTAAATTCCAAAGCGAAGGGATTTGGGCGACTGCGCGGGAGTGTCAAAATACAGTCAATGTGTGTGTGTGTGTGTGTGTGTGTGTGTCTGATAAGATCTGTCGCGATGGTTCCGTGGAGTAAACAGTCATTCTCCCTTCCCTCGGGAGTTTTAGGCGAGGCGCGACGCGCGCGTTTACAGAGTGAAAGAGTCGAATTAAATTAATCCGCGTGCATTATCATAGGCATGCCGGGAATTCGATCTCGTACCAATGGAGTTCGGGTGGCATACTGATGATTCACTTTTTCTTCTCTTCAAAACGTTATCGTTATGATGGTAGGTGTCGTCTTTGTAGGTCGACAGAAAAGTAGTTTGTTAAGTGGATAGCCACACATATAGAGACGACGCGTTGATGGCTGGTTACATTGACAGATAACGACGGAATAATACACAGATATAATGCGATTTTAATTGCACAGGCACGCGATAAAAAAGACCTTTCGATAAAATATTTCTACGTGTATATGTATATATATACATCCACGAGCGCACAAGCGTGCAGAATTATAAATCACGCGGCGGCTGTTGCTACTTTTGGCTTACATCTGCTTAGCGAAGATTAACCCGGGAGTAAAAATTTTTAATAGGATATTAAAGTTTAACCTACAGGTGTGTGTGTGTGCATCAGAGCGCCAGTTTGCAATTACAAACGAATTATATCGTCGCGCACGCGTATATATACACACAAATAAATAGCAGAACCCAGCCATAGACCGCTACTTTGCTGTCAATAAAAGTTTATGGACAGCCGCATCGACATTTAACACGCCTCCTCTATAATACGACTCTTCTTCGTATTTATAAGATAAGCCGATAAAGATATATATACACACCGAGAGCTACCTATACACAACGAGCGAGCCGCTTCGATACAATACAACGACATCATCATCATCATCATCGTCATCGACGTCGTCACGATTGGTCGTCGAAAGAACCCGAGCTACTATATATTATATACATATGCCTGTGATACAGATACAACCTATAATCTTTTCCCGTTAACCACCCGCGTGAAAATTTACCTAACCCCTCCTCGGTAGTATCGTACATTAGCAAGGGTGAGAAACAGCAGCAACAGCAGCAGCTGACGGCAATCACGGATCGTTTTTCCCCGCACACGCTAATTCGGTTACGTCTGTGATATATATATGCACACAGGTATATAAGAAGGGGGGTTGGTCGGATGCGGTCGTCACCGATAGTATATGCGTGCCTTTACTTATGGCTCTCCCTTGAGGAGAACACCAGAGACGTGTGATCTCTCCCTCAATTCTCCCTTGTTATTTGCTCAAGATTTTATCGGACGCGAGAGAAGGAGAGCGCTCTTTCTCTCTTTCATGCTGACAAATTGAAGCCCCAACAAGCGTCTAATTCGTCGATCCGGCCCGGTAATGGAAATAAATGAAAAGCCCCGCGCGAGTGAGAGTGCGAGGATGTAGGGTTTCACTCGCTCTCTCACGCGCGCTCATCATGTGTTGTTTAGTACCTATAGGTGAATGTATATATAGGTATATACCGAGAGAAATGTTATAACAAAATTTATTGTGAGGTAGGTGAAAATTACTGTGTTAGGTGTAGGAGTAACGGAACAAACTCGTTTTATATGAGGATTGTATGAAAATCGTATTCATTGTTATAATGTTTTAGATAATATTTGTATAATAGATGAATATAAGAAAGATTATTACCATAGATAACAAAGAGTTCAATTACCATATTATAGTAAAACATATTAACCCTATTGAAAATCGTTATCTGACTGTAAGAATTCTTACTATATGTAACAGTGTAGAAATTGTTTTATCTGTAAAATTTTTCCATTTTATAATTGAAATTGTGTTATTATCAAGAGGTTTTTAAATGTTAGAAGGCGTTCTTACATTGAAAATTCGGCTGAACTACTTTACGTACTTGTCATATGATTCTTCAATATCATATAACGCATATGGATGAATTAATTGTTAATTCATCTTCGGATTATTATCATATTATAATTGTATTATTATTTTAAGATGACTCCTACAATTTAAGAGAGCTAATGTATCAATTTCCTAATTGTATACTGAAGAGCTCTGATGCAGGTAAATAGTTAGCGCATGCCACTATCGTTTCGAAGATCCAAGCTACGAATCTCCTTTTAAAAATGATTATACGTATACGTGCGTGACATCCGTCAGGGAGGCATGTTTTAATTCTGAAAACAGTCTTAAGGGAGTTTTATCCTTTGACAACATTAGTCAAAACAGCGACTGCTTAGCTTACACTTGACTAGAGCGATTAACAAGCAGGTTCAAAAGACGTTAAATTGAAAACACGATCTTGTTAGTTTGTGAAAGCTTTTAATATATGATATACAATAACCTTACACAGATATATTGTTGTCTGATTGTGTTTTTCATGGAAACGTTTCGTAAAAATGCATTTTGTTTCAGCTAATAAATTAATTGTTAGTCTTTTGGGCCATAAATAAACTTACAAAGGTATTTATGCTCTCAAACAGCATTCATTTATCAGTTAAAAGTTTTAGGACCATCTGATCAATAATTACGATGCTAACATAGACAAAAGAATTGTTTAATATTTTTTCTCCAATATGCCATTTAGCTTCTAGAAATGTTGGCAGAAATGTTTGAACAATATCATCTGAATTCCAATCAATCATTCGCTTAAGGGTAAAACTCCCTTAAGAGTTAGCAACAAATTGAGGATGGAGTTGCCATTTATAATATTGTGATCGAAATGAGGACGGTTACTCCAAAATGGAGTCTTCTTGTATGTATCGAACAATTTTGTAAAAGTTGAATTTGAAATCGAATAGTTGTAGATTTTTTTTAACATCCGTATAGAAGAGAGTTGAAGAGTACAAAGATCATATATGGGCACAAGTCTTGGTGACCTGATAAGTCCGATAAATCTAAAGTCCTCGGCAAAACGAGACAAACGTGAGCAGATCTTATCACAAAGCAGATCGGCTCAATGGACTTGAAGTGATGAAAGCAGGTCGATCCGTTGAGCTCCAAAATTTTGCAATTCGGACGAATCGATTATGTTTAATTTGCAAAGTAGCCTGTGTCAAACTCAGAATCGTAGTTCGACTCAGAACCACAATCTGTGCCAAGCTCATAATCGGAGACTACTTAGAGTTGATGCAGTCTGTCACACTACGACTAAGAAGATGCATACGGTGAAAATGATTTAAAAAAATGATTTCACAAGTCGAACGTAGAAAAAAAATAAGAGATCTGGAAATCCTCGTTTGATCAATCTGATACCCGCATTGAAGAACTACTTTTCAAAAGTATAGTTTGAAGAAGTCAACGTTACTCAAGTATTTATAAGTAAAGTAAGACTAACCAGATGCTTTTGAGTTGGCTGACATGGTTAATTATTTATTTGTAGCAGCATCCGAATAAAATAAATGTAATTGAAGAGAAGAAATGCAAACTTGCATAATTATGCACCATGAAGCGTGTAACTTTTTAGTTTACCTTTTATGTATTTATTTAATTATTGGAGTAATCCACTACTCACTTTAAATCCTGATACCTGACCTCAGACATCGTCGATAAAATTTTCAATTTTCTTTGTTTAATCGTAGGCCGTTGTTATTTGTACGACGGATCTCTTGTACATCATGAAATATGTATAAATATAGAAAATAAAAGTTTTTTTTCTAAAACTGACATAAGAATAAGAAATAATCGCAAGATTACAAAAATAGTTATAAAAAAAACTCAATTGCAAAAGATAACATCAAAAGGTTAACCTCAAAACATACAAAATATCGGAAGATGAAAAGACTAACAAGGAGAGTGCATAACCTTTGGGTCACGGATTTGTACCAAATTGAAAGATCGTGTTTTAAAGCAAAAAATATTGAACCTCTACCCGAGATATGTGCTATATTATCTCAAAAATGCGTATTTTTGTTGAAAAATGATGTCTCTTCTATTGTATA
>JAYJLV010000475.1:0-10599 GCA_036873485.1 Torymus texanus
TCATATTTGAGATCAGCCCATCAAAATACATAAGGATATGATAGTCAGTGCTCTAGGTTTGACCACTTTCTTTTTTTGTGTGGCTGTGTTATTATAATCGAAAATGCGTTCAATGCTTTGAGTTATGTGATTTGACAGGAGCAAAAAACATAAACCAACAATAAAAATAAATGGTGCTGATCATTCACGAGAATTAATTATCCTAATATTTTTGAAGGCTAGGAAAACCAAAATTCACTTGTTTTATTTGCTCTCTACTATTCTATCAACTATTAGGAAGGATGATATTATTTCAACACGCTTGCTTCAGTCAGATGAACAAATCTCATCAGGCTCGTTAAAAACAATTTCATCAGACGCCGTTGTCCGTGGGTGGTTCGACTCACCGAACGTAAACTTGATAAGGAGATAATGTTGCTAAACATGAATTTACGGGCTTCAGCACGAGTGATGTAAATTTCTCGGGGCATGAACAGGAAATAACCGATAACAGAAGTAACGGAAAAATTTTTATCAACGAAATGCTAAGTAGAGATGAGTTTGCCCAATTTAGAAGCTTAAAAGCGGTTGCACGTGGGTTACAGTTTAAATATTTTTGGCATAGAGGAGGTCGTTTCCTGGCCAAGCTGCGAGATGATGAGACGTCGCAACTGATTGCGACCACGGATTTAAAAGCGATTTTAATATCTACCGAGGCTACAAGATTTAAAGACGCCACAAATAAAAATTCTACAAAAGAAAGCCTATTAGACAGAAAAGACAACGCGTACGCTTCACACGATGCGAACACTGGTGGGACTCCGCGACTAGACGGTGATATGGCGCGGGAGGTTCGTTATGTCGGACGTAAAACAGGATTTTTAAACGCAAACTCGTTGAACAAACATATAATCGCTTTTCGGAAATTCTTACTTTCTCACCCCTTGTATTGTCTTTTTGGAATTGTTGAATCGCGTATCGGGACTGAGGATTGTGTTCAGATTGATGGTTATTCTTTTATCACACAGGATAGGAACACGCAAGGTGGATGAATCCTGCTGTACGCGATAATTTTGAGTACATCGGAAACTTCATTGGACGAAGGCAAGCAGAAAGTTCGAGAGTACATAATGTGTAGTGCGCAGCCGGTCTCGACTTCTACCGTTTCTGTTGCAGTTGTTTATAGGCCCTCGGATGCCGAGATTATTGATTCCGATCTTGCTGATGCTTTTAAGCAGCATTCCGTGGGTTTTACACACTGAATAATCATGGGAGATCTGAACGCAAACACGTTAGTAACGGATCCGGAAACAATATTTCTAAATTTACTTGCATGTAAGCTCAATTTAAAACTCGTTGGTCAATTGCCAACTCAGGCTCGCGAAGAACTTCATGGGTTTTCTCCACAAGAATTGAACTCACACTTTGCATGTGTCTCGGTCTCGGCCAAAGGGTGCGAGAAGGATTTAAATGAAATTATAGCATCAGCTAGTGATGAATATTTTACTTTCAGTAAAGTTACTTTACCGGACATGGTCCTAGTTGTTGCATATTTTTTCTCGTAGGCAAAGCGTGAGGATGGGATACCGCAAAGTGTTATAGCTAAAACTCTTCCAATCATCGGTCATCATTTGGTCAACATCTTCAATGCTTCCCTTTCAAAGGGAGTTTTCCCAAAATCGTGGAAGAAGGTCATCTCGTGTCTCTACAAAAGACAGCGATCTCTGCTGCTGTGACGGATTTTCGTCCCGTCGTCCTCTTAAGTTTTCCTTCCAAAGTACTCGAAAAGATTGTGCATGAACAAATATCAGATTTCCTATCTTCAAACAAGATTCTAGATCCTTTTCAGTCTGGATTTCGACCATATCATAGCACGCAAACAGCTCTAATAAAATTAATGGAAGACATACGATCTAGCACAGATAGTCAAAAACGACTGCTTACCATCTTTCTACTCTTGGATTTTAGTAAGGTTTAGGATTTGAGACCATATCACCGTCTAAATTATTGCAGAAAATGATGAGGATGGGATTTTTGAAGGTAGTAATACTATGGATAAAGTCATATATTACAGGCCGTCATCAAAAAGTGATTACGAAGTTAGATGGTGATTCAAATTGGCTCACAACCTATCTTGAGGTACCCCAGGGTTTAGTCCTAGGGCCCCTTCTGTTCAGTCTGTATATTAATGATATACAAAACTCTCTTATAACTTTTCTTAGTCACCTGCTGTATGCAGATGATCTCCAAATTTACATACAGGTAACCAGGGATAATCCGAAGGAGGGGATAGAGAGCTTATTGACTGTGGCTAGAACAGTGTCGAGGTGGGCTGATGATAATACCCACAGTCTCAATGTCAACAAAACAAAAGCTATTATTTTCAGAGGATAAACCGCGTATTTGGTTACGCTATTTGAAAAATGTCAGGACGATATAGGAAGCTCGCAATTCCTGAAGTCTCAAGGTACGCGTCTCTGGAATTCGATTCCTCGGAATATTAGGTGTCTTCCTTCGGCAAGCAGCTTCAAAGTAGCAACCAGGAAGCATTTACTACAGAGGTCGTGTGACATCGATTGTATTTTGTAATAAAGATTTGTGATATGGATTAGAATTTTGACATTACTGTTACTTAATAGAACAATATAATTTCCTAGGAAATACTATATAACGAACAATATGAATTTTGAGATTAGAAATGTAAATTCGACTAATGTACAATCAAATATAACAGTTTGACGTAAAGAGAATAATATCGTAACTTGGCAGACGTCATGACCTTGTAATAACTGGACTACGAAAAACTGGACATTGTTGAATATAAGGTAATTGTAACATGCTATACCATCCTGGGGCTGGTTTCCCGATTTATCTATGGAAAATAAATATTGATCTATCATCTAACTTTCTCGCTGTATCCGCAATCAACAGCGTATTCGTGCCTAGCTTGGCGACTACGCGGAAGGGACCGGCGAAGACTGAAGAGAGTATACGATTCTTCTTCCACACTGTGCTCCCGATTTCATATGAAATCTCTCGGCGCCATGCGTTGTAATAGACTGTTCCTGCGCGGCGCACTCATGCTCTCTCCTCAATGTCGCTGGTGGCATCAGCTGCCTGACGAAGTTGAGAAACGCGGCTGTCATACTAGTGGAACTGTGCACTGAAGTTTATATAGAGAATATCAATTTTGGCAGATTCGCGTCCCATTACGCGTGCGTCTCCTCTATATACGCCACGAGTCTCGCTTTCAGAGGGCGATTTACTCTCTTCACTGGACTGGCCTGTGGATGATACGCCGGTGTCGTCGCATGCACTACTCTGAAACTTGTTAAGTACTCGTCTATAGCTTTGTTTTTAAATTCTGTGCCGTTCCGGGCCGAAATACAGTCGGCCAGAAGTACAGTCGCGTAACTCATTCGTACGTTTTCTTGCGCTTCGCATGCCCGGCGGTGGGATAGTCGTGTAGTTCGCGCAGAACAGCGCGATGGTGCTCGCGTGTCATGACGAGGTTCCATGCATCATCATCGCCAATTGCTTCGTCGATGGTCTCGCCGGCCGCATAAAAATTCCTCGAGCCACTGCAAATACCACGCGTCCTTAGTACAGTTGGCCCAAGTACTTTCGCTGACTTCCAAATTCTCTTCCTCGTACATCCGAGAAAACGCGTCTGAAACGTGGTTGAGGGCCCTTTTCCGGTATTCCACGTCGAATGAGTGCCCATTCAGTTCGAGCGATCATCGCGCTAGCCTCCCGCTAGGGCTGTGCATGCTGTGCAGCAACCGCAAGCTGCTGGGGTTGGTAACGACTAGAAAGTGATATCCTTCTATGTATGGGTGGAACTTTCCAATCGCCCAAACTACACCGGGAACTCTCGCTCCGTCACACTGTAGTTGCACTCAGGTGACGTAAACGTGCAGCTCACGAACTCTAGCAAACGCTCTTGTCTTCCGATTACCTGTACGAGAACTACATCGATGCCAGTGTTGCTTACGTCCGTTTGAACAACAAACTGTGCAGCGAAGGAGGGCAGCGACAGCATAGGCGCGGTGGTGACCAGCGCTTTAACTTTCACAAAAGCCTCTCACTGCGCCACCTCACCACTCGTACTTTTGATCCTTCTTAATCTAGGATGTGAGCGGCTCGGTGATCGTAGCGAAATCGGCTAGAAACTTCCTGTATCAAGAAACCATTCCCATAAATCACCGCAGCTGCTTCAAATTTCTCGGTTGCAGGGTAATTGATAACCGGCTCTATCTTCTCGGGATCGGAACGAATACCATCTCGATTGACTAGCACCCCGTGATACTCCTCCTCTCTTTCCCGTGAGTAATAATCCAAATGAGATAAGGCGAGACAGCTGACGAGCTACTTGCATAGTGCCTCAGTAGTACAAGATCGAAATAGTCTGAGTCCTGTTAACCTTTCGGCTAACTGCATCCACTTGCGCCTTCCATGACAGTCTCGAATCCATCAGAACACCGAAGTTGGTTGCTGTGTCGACAAAAGGGACAAAAACACCGTCCTGAATCTCAATGCCGGGCAGATGTATACTCTGTAGTACGTTGATGTTATAATCAGAACCAAATATAATTGCTTTTGTATTTTTGTTGAGACTGAGGGCACTATCATCGGCCCACCTCGACACTACTCTAGCCACAACTGCAAGCTCTACAACCCCTCATTCAGATTACCTGTAGTTACCTGTGCGTAAACTTGGAAATCATCTGCATACAGCAGGTGACTATCACCTCTCACCGGAGAACTACTGTGAAAAGTTATAAGAGAGTGTTGTATAGCATTAATATACAGACTGAACAGAATTGGCCCTAGGACTAAACCCTGGGGTACCTCAAGATAGGTTGTGAGCCAATTTGAATCACCATCTAACTTTATAATCACTTTTTGATGAAGGCCTGGAATATATGACTTTATCCACAGTATTACTACCTTCGAAAATCCCATCCTCATCATTTTCTACAATAATATAGATGGCGATATGGTATTAAATCCCTTACTAAAATCGAACAGTAGACGGATGGTAAGCAGCCTTTTTTGGTTATCTATGCCGGATCATATGTCTTCCTTTAATTTTATTAGAGCTGTTTGCGTGCTGTGACATGGTGGAAATCAAGATTGAAGAGGATCTAGAATCTTGTTTGACGATAGGACAGCTGATATTTGTTCATGCACAATCTTTTCAAGTACTTTGGAAAGAAAGCTCAAGAGGGTGATGGGACAAAAGTCCACCACAGCAGTAGGGATGGCTGTCTTGTTTAGAGGTACCAGATGAACTTTTTTCTCCGACGTAAAGAATCGCGTTTATCATACAACACTTTAAGTTTCGCATCAATCCACGGTGGTTGATTTTTCTGTTGGAGTGGAATTCTTTCAGATATTCGAAACGGGCATCAATTTCTGCGGTTGTGCAGTCGAGAGGTGACAAAAGATATATATATATATATATATATATATATATATATATATATATTCTAAAATTATGTCGGTATTTCACATCACCTTAAGAAATATTAATCCATATGCTAAAGCGCACAAAAGAAGTAGAAAAAAAATAATTAGAACGGTGTGTAAAATTTGGCAGCATGCCAAGAGGAATTACTATGATTATAAAACGAAATGATATTTGTTGGAAAAGATGGTCAAGATGGTAAAACAGATATTATTGTATATTTAGGGCATAAAAAATGAATGAGTATTCCTCTAATAATAAACACACAGATCCCATGACATATCTACTCATTCATCTAAATGGAGGTTGCGGATGGCGGCCTAATATGAAATATAAAAACGGTAGTAGTACTATATCAAATTTACAAATTTATAATTATAGATTGTCTGTAAAGAATGGATTTAATCCCTATCTTAATTTAGGAAAAAATATATCATTGATGCATTTGTTCAAGTTGAAAGGTCAAGATTATATTTTATAAGAACAAAATCAAACTCTTTTAAGAAGTGATTTTTACAAAGGGGTAATGGATTATTTACATAAAAAAGGAGAATCTGAAAATGTGAAAGTTGGGAAAATGTTAAATTTACCGTCAAATTTTACAGGTAGTCCAAGATGATTACAACCAAGTTATATAGATTCAATGTCCATTGTAAGTCGTTAGGGAGAACCTGACTTATTCATAAAAATGATTTGTAATCCAAATTGGAAAGAAATATCCGAAAATTTAGAACATTATGGAACAGCAATCGATCGATCTGATATTGTTGGCAAAGTATTTCATGAAAAAGTACGTGTTTTAGAAAAAAATATTGCTTATACTTAAGTAATTGAATTTCAAAAGCTGATTACCTCACATGCACCTGTTATTATTTTTAAATGAAAATGATAAAATTAATACTTCAGAAAAAGTTGATGAACTAATAAGTTCGGAAAGTCCAAATGAAGATATTTATCCACATTCATATGATGTTGTAAAACAATTTATTATTCATGGACCTTGTGGAAAATAAAATATGGGTTCTCATTGTATGAATAAAGATACGAAAAAATGTTCTAAGAATTTTCCAAGAAATCATAGTAACAAAACATCTCTTAGTTCATCAGGATATATCCATTATATATGCGAACAAATGATGGAAAAAATAAATTATAAGGGTAAACATTCTGATAAAGTTGCTGATAATCGATTTGTTGTTCCCTACAACCCGTATTTGTTGTTAAAATTTAACTTTCACATTAACGTAGTATGTTCAACTATAAAATGTATTAAATATTTGTTTAAATATTGTTATAAGGGCCATGATTATGAATTTATTGAAATAAGCAATGTCGATATAAATTTTAACGATAATAATAATAGTAGTAATGAAAAAGATAATATTCAAAATGACGAATCTGAATATGATGAAATTAAGCAGTATATTAACACAAGATATTTATTTATGCCCACCAAAAGCTATGCACAGATTATTAGAATATGTATTACATGGAACATCACATACTACAAAACGTTTAGCTGAACACGATAAAAATGTACAAGAAGTATATTTTAAAGAAGAAAACGAAATACGAAATAAAAATGTTGATACTACTTTAACGGCATATTTTAAATTAAATCAAATTGATTCAGAAGCACGTAATTATTTATATTCCGAAATTCCAGTATATCATACATTTGATGAAAAACTTAAGAGATGGAATAGAAGAAACAAAACTAAGAAACCTATATTAAGTAGAATGTATTTCGTTAATCCAAAAGAGCGACAAAGGTATTTCATTAGGTTATTGCTTTTACACGACAAAGGAGCGACTTCATTCGAAAATTTACGTACCGTTAATTCTGTAATATATCCCACATTTGACAAAGCTGCTGTTGCAAAACATTCAGTGAATGAGGATGAAGAGTGGGACAAGTACAGTTTCCTACGGCATTTTGTGAATTATTTTCTTTTATCTAAAATTATCATAATCCTATAAATGCAGGAGAATTATATGAAAAAGATAATATTCAAAATGACGAATCTGAATATGATGAAATTAAGCAGTATATTAACACAAGATATTTATTTATGCCCACCAAAAGCTATGCACAGATTATTAGAATATGTATTACATGGAACATCACATACTACAAAACGTTTAGCTGAACACGATAAAAATGTACAAGAAGTATATTTTAAAGAAGAAAACGAAATACGAAATAAAAATGTTGATACTACTTTAACGGCATATTTTAAATTAAATCAAATTGATTCAGAAGCACGTAATTATTTATATTCCGAAATTCCAGTATATCATACATTTGATGAAAAACTTAAGAGATGGAATAGAAGAAACAAAACTAAGAAACCTATATTAAGTAGAATGTATTTCGTTAATCCAAAAGAGCGACAAAGGTATTTCATTAGGTTATTGCTTTTACACGACAAAGGAGCGACTTCATTCGAAAATTTACGTACCGTTAATTCTGTAATATATCCCACATTTGACAAAGCTGCTGTTGCAAAACATTCAGTGAATGAGGATGAAGAGTGGGACAAGTACAGTTTCCTACGGCATTTTGTGAATTATTTTCTTTTATCTAAAATTATCATAATCCTATAAATGCAGGAGAATTATATGAAAAATACAAAGTGTTCTTCTATAATGCCAAACATGAAAAAAGTATTGAAATTAATAGATAAAAATTTACAAATAAATGGATATTTTTTAACTGATTTAAAATTACCAAATATTTCTACGTATATAGAAGAATATAATGATGAGACATTTCATGAAAAATGCAATACACTGAATGAAGTACATCTTAAAATAAATATAAACAAAACCAATAAAAAATATATTCAATGCTATTTCAGAAAGTTTGAAACAAAAACAGAAAAATTGTATTTTTATTGATGGATCAATAGGCAGAGGAAAAAGTTATTATCTAATATACCATTTTTATATGTAATTTGGACGGGCATTCCAGCGAATTTATTGAATAGTGGAAAAACAATACATACCACATTTAAACTACCTTTGAATATAACCGTATGTACTGCATGTAACGTGAATCATAATTCAAACGATGGTAAAAAATTTGAAGAAATACAAATTATAATATGATATGAAATATCTATGACATCTAAATTTGCTTTCGAAGCCGTTGACCGCCTTCTTCAATATATATGCAATGTCAAAGAAATATTTAGTGGTAAAACTGTACTTATTTCAGGAGAGTTTAGGCAAATATTACCAGTTGTTCGGCAGGGTAGCCGTATTATCCAGTTACATAAGTCCAGTTGTTTATGGCCAAATTTTATACGCATGACACTGAATGGAAATCTCCGAGTATCTGTTGATGATAATAATTTTAAAGAATACATGATTATTAAATATAGGCGTAGGAAAACGTTCTTTTTCATATGAAGAAGAAAATGAGTTGATTCACATCCCTGATGAAATAATGACCGAAGAAGAAGATATTATTACAGAAATTTATGGAAATGAAATAAAAATTAACGATAAAAATTTAAACGATAAAATTATTTTGGCACCTAAGAATAATGATGTTATTAACATTAATAATGAAATTTTAAACAGAATAGAAAGGCATACTATTGAATATTTGAGTATAGATATAGCAGAGGATAATAATGAAAAACATCTTGATGTTATTTTAGGAACTGAAGTTCTTAATTCATTAACTCCCAATGGCCTTCCACCACATAAGTTGTAATTAAAAGTCGGTGCAATAGTGATTCTTTTAAGAAATTTAAATTTAAATGAAGGTCTTTGTAATGGAACTAGGTTATCAGTGAAAAAATTACTCAACTATTCAATTCAAGCAAAAATTTTAAGTGGCAAAAATATAGGAAAATTAGAGTTAATTCCAAGAATATTTTTATCACCATCTAACGAAGAAATTCAATTTCATATGCGTCGGAAAAAATTTCCCATACGATTAGGTTTATATGTTTATATGTTTATTAAACCAGACTAATGTACAACAATTTACAAAATTACAAATTTCGCAGCTATAATACACTTAAAACATTACATAAGTAATCCAGCAGAGAGCGCAGGCTCTGTTCGCTGGTCCGGCGTACTTAAGACTAACTTAAAACTAAGGTTAATTTGTTAATTTATTTATGTAGTATTAAATTAGTATTATCTATGCATTATAAATATTTCATGATTCAACAAACTATAACAAATTTTTACCATTATTTTTATTTACTAAGTGGGTTTAAATGTTCCCTTTTACCCATTCTTTTAATTTAGTTTTTTACTGTGTTTATAGAATATTGTTTTTAGTTCGTGTGAAAGATTGTTAAATTGCATAATTGCTCTTATGTAGCTGTTTTTAATGCTAATGGTCTTGTATCTTTTTGGGAGTAGAATACTTTTTTTTCTTGTGATCTTATTGGATTTAAGAAAATGCGTGCGTAGGTCATCATAGTGATATATGAGTGACTCATAGGAAAAAATTTGATCTATGTTCATAGGATTTTTGTTTAGTACAAATTTATGTTTATTGATTATTTTAACTAACCTACACTGAAGCCTCTTGAGAAAGTTAATGCTGTTAAAGTACGCTGTTAGAGTCCCAGGCAATAATCCCATCAAATAGTAAATAATCCTCATATTGTCGGTTGTCATTATTTTTGATAGTTTGTAGAAAATAAAAATAAGATAGTCTTATTATAAATGTATTCAGTATGCTCGATCCATTTCATATTACTATCAAAAATAACTCCTAGGTATTTGGCGTTGTCCGCTCTCTTAATTTTGGATCCTTGTATGCTTATATCTAAATTTTTTGGAGTACTATTCACCTGACTACCAAATTCCATATAAACTATTTTATCCGTGTTTAGTGATAATTTGTTAAGAGCTAGCCAGATAGATATTTTGTGCAATGAATTGTTCATTTTGCATTCTACTTCTTCCCATGTCTATGCTGTGGTGACTACTGCTGTATCATCAGCATATGAAAGAATAGAATCTTCTGGCATCGTGAGCAGGAGATCGTTGATATATAATATGAAGAGTAGTGGTCCAAGTATGGTCCCTTGTGGAACTCCTATATTTATTGGTTCGAATTGGCTGGTTATGTTGTTCAATTTTACTTTTTGCAGTCTATTAGTAAGATAACTTTTAAT
>JAYJLV010000486.1:0-10596 GCA_036873485.1 Torymus texanus
ACACATACATACGTGATTCTTATATGCATTTGGGATATATATATATATATATATATATATATATACACACACACACACACACGTACGCGTGCATCACAAAGTTTCGACACAGTTTTTCCGCGAGCCACGCCATATACGCGCGCTGCTAGAAAATTCAACGAAATAGCACACTTTTTCTATCTTTTTCGCCTGTATCAAGTCAAAGGAAGCACCTGTATTGTCAACGTCGTATATAAGTAAAGAGGAAGATTGAACGTAGGCTTATATACACGTGTGTATGTTTGTATATATTATATGCACGTATTCTTTCTTTCACTACCTCACTCTGACCAGGACAAAGCCTATGGAAAAAGGGTGCGACACATGCGTGTATATAACGGTTTAGTCGTAGAAAATACATATATATATATATATATATATATATATTCCTCCCTCAGACGCAGCACGCGTTTTCTTTTGTGTGTGTATGCACGCGCATAGAACCCTGCGCGTCCCCCGTCTGTTCGAGTTTATCTTCGGGCATTTATATGTAAACAAGGGACCATCATGCGAGCTTACATGTAAAAGTTTGTGGGATGTTGTCGAGTCTTTTTTTTTTGCTCTCGCGAATTTGCTCGTTGTTTGCTGTTATATGTATGGGCTCATGCGTGCGGCATGGCGGGGACAAAGGAAATGTTTGGGGAATTTTTCGTGTGGATGGAGGATAAGTATAGTGATGTGCTATATTTCTGGCAATAACATTATTTACCTTATCGTAGGTTAATATTTCATTGAATATTGGAAATTTAATTTGTATTCTTCACTTTAGGGTAGTGCAGGAAGCTTTGGTACAAAGAAAGTTTGAATATAAATGGGCTTTTTATATTCGTAAAAATCGAAAAGATGGGAAATATTTGTTTGATGTTCTATGGTTTTTTTTGTATTTTCTTGTACAATCCAGCTGAATATACTGTGTTTTTGTATTGGAAGTATTATTAAAATGTTTGTTAAGAAATTAGTGATTGTTCGATTATGAAAGCTTTTTAATAGATATATTCTCAACGATATAATTGATTGGCATGAGATCCATTTAAACTTCACGTTCAATTGACTGAGAATAAAGTAAAATATTTTGTTACGATACTATTAGCCATCGTACGCGAAAGCAAGAGAACAGACATAAAACTTCACTGTTCATTAGGAAGCTATTGTGGCTAATTATATGAAATGCAATCATGTGAGTTTCGATCGAAGAAAATTTTTTATCAACTTAATATAAATAAGACAAATCAATATATCTATCTGTCTGTATACAAAACATATTATAAATATACAAAAACGTATTATAAATTGATATTTGTATACGTGTGCAGAATCAGTCTGTACTTACTAGATCATGGATTTTGTTGAAACTTTCGAATATGTTTTTGCATTTCAGAGTGAATCTAAAAATGTACAGAACTTAAGTTTTTTTTTAACGGTAAGTCTAATATTGCGATTTCTTTAATATTTATACATCCAAAATAATACATTATTATGTTTAAGCCTAATCTATAATCCAGTTGACTGACACTCTTATAGTTTATTAATTAGTATGGAGTCTGATTCTTTATTTAGCGACTCTCGTTCAAGTTCAATACTTTTCATTCCAAATCAATCTACAGTCAATATCGGTAATTCTTTAAAAAAAAAAATAAATTAAGTCCTTCCTACTACCCTAACTTAAACAACCATATAAAAAATAAATTTAATTTCCAAAACGACACTGCTCCCTATACTCTCAGTCTGTATCCTTAATTTTCGTCCTGCGAAAATGCGGTTTTCGACTCTCCCCGATCGATATAAGTTTGCATTTATACCAGAACCCTAGCAGCAGTCGTTGCCTGACTACACCATTTCATTATACAAACCCTGTAGCCATTCCACGAGGAACTTCAGCAGAGCTTTCATTTCGCCGTGGACCTTGTGCACAACCTTCCGATTTTCCCTCTTACCACTGCATAGTTATGAAAATAATACACATAAGAATATACCCATAGCCTATATACATACATTCGCATATACCTATATATGTGTAAGCTCTCGTTCTAATACACAGGGAAAATCGCTCGCATATCTCTTTTGCCGTTGGCAATAGGGAAAAGTCCTTTGCCCTCGAGGTTAGGTCCTATAATATTCGGTACAAAACAAAAGCGCACTATTGGATGGGAAGGTAGAGTACGAGGATAGACCGAATGGCTATGTGTCTTTTTGCTCATGAACGCGCTGGAGTTACACATTGTCCGGGACGAAACAGTTGTACCTATCGGACGCAGTAGCAGCAGCGAACCTCGCTCGGGTGTATAGCGCATGAATATTCTAGATTTGAAGTTCGGGTACAAAGGAACTGTGCTGTAGAGCTGCGGTGAAACCGCTGTCCATAGTATATGCCCTTTAATTTTTTATTCATTTTATAGCTATATATTATTATGTAGTACTATGTATTATTATGTATATATATACACACACACGTATATATAGTTGCTGGTGATCGATTTATTGGAATTATTTTTTATATTGTATAACTTGTGGATAAAGTTTTGACAATGAATGAAAATCGTATTGGCCAAAATATCTATATAAATCTTTTTTTGTGGAAAAATTAATTACCGTTCCATTCAGTTGAGATAAAGTGCTATACCAGTGCCGATGTTCATCCCCTAATTCAACGTTCGCTCAGGCTTACAATACCATTAAAGTTTAAATGAAACAAAAAGAAAAAACAGATGCTTCCTCTCGCATCATGAGCTAAATCACTGCTTTAATTATCGGCAAAATACTATCCAACTCTCAGAGAAAAAACTATCCCGTTATACGCCTTCGTCGGCGATATTTAAGGATTAAACCGCCATTACACTCGTATAGAACTATGCTCGCGCGCTATTACACCGTTCTCGCGTAGGGTATGTAAGAGAGGAAAAAAACAAAGGAAGGGAGAATTAAAAGTACAACAGGCCGTGAAAAAGCTGGACAGTCGAGCGCGGTTTCCATTCAGCGCGCGCTTAGAATTAACATTTTCCCGATTCCAGCACGCGCTTGGCCGCCGTCTTCTGTACAGCTCGGTCGTTTCCCTATTGCAGCAGAAGCTTTGCGGCAGCGGCTCCTGGCTATATATAGCCTTTTCACCGGGAACCTCGCTTTCCAGTATACACGCACTAAGAATTCGTATGTGTGTATGGGTATGGAAGGCTGAGGGAAAGCGAGCTTTTCTAGCGAAAGAGTTCGTCTGTGTTCGGTGTACATAAGGGGGTGGGATCCTTGCGGTCGGCAGATGCGTGTGCGCGGCTGGTGTATAGAGGATTTCTCGTATATAGTTCTGCGTTCATGCTACTGATACTTTTTGCCAAAGTTATATAATTCGCAGAAGCTTTCGTTCTAGTACATATATATATATATATATATATATATATATATATATATATATATATATTTCAAATATGAAATATCACCTTATTCGTATATTATTTTTCATTTTTCGTACAATATATTATACAGAAAATATAACAATTATATATTCAATCGATATAAAATACGTTATATTTCATTTAAAGCTGAGAATATACCTTGTAACGAACGAGAAGTCAATATACGTATAAACACGAATCACCTCCTTACCTTTTATTCTATTACATAACAATCCTGAAGCTACATCAAAACTCTCGAACGACACTTCCGGCCACTGTAGCTTTTAGCACATCTTACCTAGCCAATAATTCACAAAACTACCGCGACAATTATCCACTTCCTCCTTCGTATTACTAACATTCCACGCGAAGGAGGACGCGCGCGTAAGCATTACACTCTATACAGAGGCGTGTGCAAGATGCGCGGGCGTAATAGTTAAAGTTAGACGGTTAAACGGGGCCCGTCCAATCAGCGAGCATCGACGCTATTCTACGTATATATAGACACACACATACACATACACTTGTGTCTCCCACGAAAGAGATACCTTGGCATTTGCATAGATACCGCGCAACGTATACCTGCGGGGCTCGTAGCGCGAGCAAACTCGATTGTTATTTTCTTTGGCTCCAGCGATAAAGGCTGGAGTAAAGCGCGCCCCCGAGCGTATGTATGATGATAGTTTCGGCAGAGAGAGAGAGAGAGAGAGAGAGAGAGAGAGGTTCCGTCGAGGGAAGAGTCTTTAGGGGAAATTGCACGGCGCGGCTGATACAAATGAGAAGAGAGGAGAAGGAGGAGGGATTGGATTGTTTCTGGATGGATATTTCTTTTTTTTTTGGGAGGGGTGAGGAGTTTTGTAGAATATTCTCGAGGATATTATTTTGAGAATTGAAGATGGTAACAGAGAGGAGAGTTTTGAGATTGAGGTTGTATGCAAGAAAGCGCGTAGATGTCAGTTAAGTTCGAGACATGATTTACATACTTTTCGCAGTTTTTTTTTACTTCCTCGTTGGGAACTTAGCGATTATTTCCACGTGACCGTGGATTCGGAAAATAAGCGTATTTTCTATATTGTACCTGTTTTCCTGTTTACAAGGACATTGCTCGAAATTGTATTTTGACAAACTCGGAGTGCATGCATTTATGGTTATATTGCAAAAGAGTCATTGGTCATTTTCGTTTTATACCCAACTGCACCATAAGTTGTGAATTCATTTATTTGGAAGTATGTTAATTTTTTTCATAATTGATTGATAGTATAGTTAATCGTTAACTACAATATGTAATTGTCAAAGCCTGTTTTGTTAAATCTGATTTTCAAATGCAAATGAATTGTATTCTTTCCATCTAATTCTATATTACAGGAAAGTATTTTTATTTCCGAGGATGACACTCGTCGTAATTACAGAATACGTTTTCCTTATTGATAAAAAGAACTTCAATTGCATTCAAAACAATTTTGATTTTATTCCAGAGTCATAGGTATATACAATGGAATACCTGTTTCGTTAGTTCTATCAATGTGTTTAAAAACTTTATTATTAATCATACCAAGATACATTGACATACTTTATCTATTACTTCCGGTACTATCAATTTCTAAAGGAAAGAATGATTAAGCAATATATATTTTTTAAACAATATGAACAATCAAGTTAATCATATTTATCACTCATGACGATTATATGATTAAGTTGAATTAGCCATAATCAATAATAATTAGCATCGCATTAAAAAAACCTTTGCGAAGTTTCTAATCTATCAATTAAAATTTGATGTTGTTAAAGTTATAAGCATTAGGATTTAATTAACATTTGACCAACGGATGAAGTTTGATAAATGGCAAGACAATTGCAATGTAAGAGATTATTTCTTTGATTCGACTATATTAAGTTTTAGGAAAATAAAATCTTTAAATTTGAATTAATTTATACGTAAAATTAAAAAAAACTGTCATTACGTATAGTTTTATTAATTTTGTTATCTATGAAATCATAAGATGATAATAATATATATGCTATTCGACACCTTAATAAAAAGACACAATTTTTTTTAAAAATAAGCCATTAAGTCTATGAGACGATAACATGCTACAATAACTTAAAATGTGTATTTCCGTTTAAAATCTCATTATTATAATTATGATAGCAAAGTAAAGTTACTTAATGTACCTGATATTTCAAATGTCAATTCATCCGAGCCGAAACTTCATTACCATCACAACCAATCAGACGCCCTCTTCCCACCCATACCCGTCCATTCATCTCGCCCAACCTTCCGAATTTCACTCATCGAATTCCAGAACCTTAATTACTACAGCAGCAGCAGCAGCATGAAACAAAGTATCGTCGATTCGTCTAATTTTATCGACGCATACATACACAAACCTGTTCGTAAACTACGCGAATCTAGAGATAACGTCGGTTGCATATACATACCCGGTCATTATGGATCTCTCACGTGAGCGAGCTCGCGCGTACGAGGAGAGTCCCCCTGGCGCTTACCTTATTACGCGCGTACGCCGATCGCCGTACGCACGAGGTTTTACGCGCTCGCGTGGGGATCGCGAGTCATCGCGTACCCGCGAGCGTATTTATACAGAGAGCGCCGGTGCTCAACGACTAGTGTTTGCTTTGTTCCGGTGACAGTGGACACGAGCAAGTTTTTTTTCTTGTTGTTGCTGCTGTTGTTGTTGTTGTTGTTGTGTATTCGACATGGAGACTTTACCATCAAAGACGTACAATAATCGTCGAGCTTTCTACGCGGGAGTTGCTGGAGGTATAACGGGGAATTGTCAAATAAGTGATGTTTGTAAAAACGATGGGTGTTGTGTGGATTGTTGTTATATTTTGCGTGCGGTCGGTAATTAAAGCCGATGGTTAAAAGGTTATTGGGAGCTGGCGAATAGTAGTAGAAGTGTTTGGTTTACAGTGAAGCACATTGTGTGATAAAAAGTCTATGTGCAACTGAATTTTAGTGCGAGAATCGTTAAAGAGAATTTTATTGTTTAAATAGATTGTGATTTTGTGAAAAGTATAACGAAAGGTAAAAATTAGGGTTAGCTAGATGAATAGATTAAAAGCAATTGATGAAAAGATAAGGTTTAAAATAGAAATATTTTATTATTGTGACCTCTTGTTGCTAATTATCTCCGATAATTTTAATCAGAATAAACATATACCGACACAATTAGTCTAGATAGGAAAGGTGTTACAATTTATTTGCTTGAATTCATTTGAGTGCTTTGTACACATTTTAGACGGAAAACATGCAAATAAACACGCAAATCGGTATACGATTACTTTATCTTTAGAATGTTACTTCTTCAAACTATTGAATTTGAGATTTTGTCATTCGAATATATACCCGGGTGAAAATCGTGTTGTTTTGGTAATTTGACAAATGATTACACATATCGTATGCAGAATAAAAACACAAAATATGTGTTATCATTCCATTTACTTTACATTAGTATCATACACAAATATTTTTTGTTCTTTTTGCCTATTCAATACATTCATAGATTACACATAATGGACGGTAGCTTTAGATTCTTACTAAATACATGTATAAAAGAAAAATCAGCTGCTGCATTAGTAGAATAAGATGTCGGATATTGAAAGATAGTGTCATGAATTGTTTTGCATTTTTTTCTGTATTATTAGAAAAGTAAAGATTGGTGAAGATACTTAGAGAAATAGTTACCAAGTATGAGATTCAATTCGTTAAAACTCGGTTTGATCATTTTCTTATTGACATTTATTTAAGTTGATTAAACGTTGAATAGCAATTGGTCAGGCGCGCGATTTGATTTTCATTTACCATATGGCAATGAACCTCTTTATGTCATTCTATTTACGTCTTAAGGGTATCTTAAAAAGGCAAGTATGCTCGTATAATAACAAATAAAAATACGAATGGTTACGGAGAGAAATCATTTGGTGACCTTATTATTTGATTGATTATGATAACCATTTCTCTGATAGAATGCTTTATAATATCCTATATGCATTAATTAGCTATTTACTAACTAAAGTAAATCAATTTTTCGTGACATGTTGATCCCCCACTTGAAATTCTACGCTTTTTATCTGATAAGTCGTAAAGATATGCCGAAACAAGATTTCATACCGTTGGTTATAACAATAATAATTTATTGCGCTACAAAAGAGACTTTAAAAAGGTGAAAACAAAAAATTGTCGAGATAAAAAATGTTCAAAACGTTAAAGTTAATTGACACAACAACCGTCGATTTTGAAAAAAAAAAAAAAAAAAAAAAAAAAAAAAAAAAAAAAAAAAATTTCACGGACACGCGTGTGTATGTGTGCACTTGTGGGTATGTGCAGAGATAATATTTTTAAATTTAATTTCTTTCTAAGATTTCAATTTGATCAAAATTTTACTATTATTTATAATTAAAAAAAAGTTTATTGCTTTATTATCGATATCAATTAAACTATTGAATTAAACTTTTAAATAACTCGAATGATGTTAGCTTTAAGAAATTATAAGGTATCAGTAGTTTGATAAGTAACTATAGATTGATTGGGGTCCCCATAGAGAGTAACCCATAACTTATTACAACTTCATTACTGTTTCAGCATGCCTAAATGGAATATCAGTGGGCAGCTTGGCTGGCTGGCCACAAGCGGCAATACCTCAGCTTTTAGCACCACCACCAGGATCCGGTCCAGCTTACACGGACTCGGAAGTTTCCTGGATCGCAAGCATTTTCTTTCTGGGAATGCTGACGGGTGGCTTCACGTCGTTGGGCGTCGTCAGCATGTTTGGAAAGCGAAAGCTGTTCCTATGGGCTACATTTCCCTTCATCGTTGGCTGGTCTACGACTGTTGTAGCTGATACCTTTTGGGTAAGAAGCAGTGTATATAGTAATTTCATTAAGTTCTCCATATGGACGATTCCTTAATTATTTTTGGTATTAGCTCATATCTTTCTGTCATTGTTTTTACCGAATATTATTTTTCGATTTATCTTTTATTGATTATTTTTCAAATATTTTACTTCAAGTCAGTACGGTGTTTATAGTTAAGCATACCGAATTATTATAACGTTTCAGTTTTGAATTCTTATAAAAATTTTTGTTTTTTAATTGTATACGTCAATTTGAATATTAAATACAAGTAATGTGATTGTACTTTAATAAATTACCAACGTAATTTTTAGTCTTCAATTGACCGGAAGCAATTGAAAGATAATAATTTGATAGCACTTATCTACGCAAAGATTAGAGTACTTGAATTTTAAAATGTACCGTAACTGTATTAAAATAATATAATAATTTGAGATAATACAGAGGACGTTAAAAATTATGCTTTAAAAAGCAAATTCATTTAATGACTTACATTATTACTGTTTAATTAACATAATGGATAAAAAAACCGCAAATGATATTATTCATTATTTTTAGCTTTAGATCATTAAAATATATTGAATTTAAAACAAAAATTTATACTATCACTGGTCTTGTTAACTTACTTTATGGTATTTTGAATCCCAACGAACGAGTGCCTGTGCACGATTAAGTTTCCATGTATATATATATATATATATATATATATATATACACACGCAACTGCGAGACTCGCACAGACGTCGAACGTCTGATTTCTGTAGCCGCACGCGCGTGGCTTTGGCAGTTTACCAAATAACGGCGGATTCTGCGTGTTCACATGTGTGTGTGTGTGTGTGGGTGTGTGTGTGTGTGTGTGTGTGCATATACACACACACACAAACACATACACACCTATAAAGGGCCATTAGATAATATATGTATATACACGTATCAACTGATGCACGTGTGCCGAAATTCAATTTCAATCTGTAAATTCAAGCGCGCATGCATACCGTGCATTGGGCTTTTACGCGATATCAGTTAATTAGACGGCTAAATGATTTCAGTCGAAAGTTTTTTCAACCGAGAGAGTTCGGTAATTTCCTTTTATTTTCGTTTAGTTTTTTGTTAGAGAATTTAGCCGATATATCGGTTACACAGTTTATAGCGAATTGGAAGTAACGAAGTATCGCGATACTGACTCTGTTTGAATTTTTTTTATGCTGCATGGACGGAAATTTACTCATCTCGAAAATAAATATTGACTTTTTCATTGTTTTTAGTATTCCACAGAAATTTTTTACAATATATTTTTTTTAATTACTAGATCAGAGAATATTATTTTTGTTATAGATTTCACTCGACATTGAATTGATCTTATTTAGTAATAAATAGTTCAAAAAAGTCCTAGTAAAAATGTTTACGTATAAATTTAAAAATAATTATATCGATTTTTTCAAATGTAAAGCACCATGCCATTATTACGAATATACGTCGTCTAATCAATACGATTATCCGATGATTACAGAAATTCGTGTTCGCCCGAGTGATCCTAGGCATAAGCGGCGGTATGATGTGTCATCAAACAGAGATGTATCTCTCTGAACTCTCGCCACCTCGTCTACGTAGTGCCATGTCCGTTGTCTTCTGCGTATCCGTACATACAGGTGTCCTGGTGAGCTTTGGCGTCGGTCCCGCGCTTACAATCAGCGCCTCGGCTGCACTCTACTTATGCTTAGGTCTAGTACTTGCTGGCATCTATTTTGCTGTAGCACCCGAGACGCCGTTTTGGTTGGTACGAGAGGGTAGACTTGAAGAAGCTCTTGATATTTTAAGACGGTTACGTGGTACCTGTGACGTGCACAGTGAGTTCGACGAGATCGTGGAGTTTGTAGAGACAAGCAGGAAAATCAGCGCTAAGGCTGACACTGGATTTGCTTATGTGAAGAAAGTCGTGGGTGACAGAGCTAACAGAAAGGCTATGATGCTTGTCGTCTTGCTTACAACTGGTAAGTTCAACTTTTTAAAGAAATTATTTTACATATTTATATGTTGGAAACAAAAAGAAAGTTGTTTATATTTCAATGTTTTTAAAAAAATCCCATTTCAATTAGAATACAAAATTCTATAAATTTTTTAAAGTTCATTCGCAGTATGTTTGCATATAGAGTTCGAGTATATTTGTATTGAAAATAACGTAGTAAAAACTAATCAAATACAAAATGCACGCACGTGTGTGTGTATGTATCTATGTGTGTGTGTGTGTGTGTGTGTGTGTGTGTGTGTGTGTGTGTGTGTGTGTGTGTGTGTGTGTGTGTGT
>JAYJLV010000497.1:0-10596 GCA_036873485.1 Torymus texanus
TGAAACAATTTTTTAGTTACATTTTAGTATTATAAACATGAGTTAGAAATAGCACGATTTGGCGCTCGCGTGCGGCGATGGGGCAGTTGACATGAAACGCCTCATATATATTTACAAATGCGCGAGTGGAACGGCAGCGGCGCAGAGGAAGACGGTGACCCATATTTCTCCGCGTCGAAGTATATTAAATTCTCTCTCTGTCGGCGCGGGCTTTATATTTTCTAAATTTTAAAAAAGGGGGTGAGGGTGGTGGGTTGGAGGCTGCTTTTGCGGATTTAATTAAAATCTGGTAACACGCGTCTGCGGTGGGTGACTAATGGAAAGTCGAGGGGGGGGGGGAGCGGAAAGTCGAGAGGTAGGGGAGGGAAGTTCTTATAGGTGAATGGTTTTTTTTTTTTTAAAGTAATTCGAGATAGGGTTGAGTAATTTTTTAGCACAGTGGGTAAAGTTCGAGGGTTCTTCAGAATCGAGAAAGTAATGACGGAGTGAATGGGTTTTTTTGTGGGAATAATAATTTAAATGTGACAATTTAGAATTAACATTTTTTAATGAATTTAAAATGTCTCGTTTAATAAGATTTTTTTGGATTGTTATACAAGAAAAGAAATACATATAGCTATATAAGATTATAAAGAAACCAAATTCCCAACACGCACTCAATTGATTTTAGTGCATTCGGAAAAATTAATCAGACAAGTATATCCCTGACAACCATTGTACTGGTGCATTGTGCACGCCAACGTTCGCAGAAGAATACCGCAGTGAGAGATTAACGTAGTCATAAATTACTTGGGACTGACACATTTTGACGCGTATATCGAGCGATAAGGTGAATTTCGGCACCAGCAGCAGTACGCATGAGGGAAAATTTATCCCGGCCTGATTAAAAATTCCTCTCTTAATCTGCAATTTTAGCCTGTTGCCTGGCGTAAATATTTAAGCGAGATTTCCCTAGACTATCCACAGTATACTGCGGATGATCCTGACGTGGAAATTCTACGCGAGGTTACATGCAGAGTATTCTGTGTTTTTAAAGGAAAAATATTGCGTGAATAAGGGATCATGGGTGCTGAGATATAGTGGGATTATAGGATGGTTGATTAGTGTTTTACTTGGGAAGTTTGCCAATATGCAAAGAAGTAGAAAGGATTTTTTTTAGCTGCGGATATTGATATGAATGGATTTTTCGTACTCCGATTCTTAATAGATCAAGAATAATTTTATAAGAAGTTCACGAATTGCTCAAAATTATAATCAAAATAATGAGTAAATTCACTTCTCTTTTATTAATTATATTGCCGATCATGTTCATAAAAAAAAAAATTAGAAATTAACACGTGTCAATAAAATAAAATACAATAACTATTTTATTAATAATTCTTTAAGACTTCGAAAACTGATGAATGTATGGCATACCGAACCTATTAAAGAAACATGATCTTTTAGATTACAAATGATTCGATTCAATGAATATAAGGAATCTTTTGACTTCACGTGTAATCTGACAAATGACATCTATTATTGTCGTCGGATCACCTATAAAAAAGTTTTTTTTTAAATTTGGAAATTAATGTTATCCGCGCGACGAGGCTCGGGCTTCCTTCACAACCCATTTGTCTGAATTAATGACATTCCCAACGATTTCCAATGAGCTCTTTTATCAAACCTTGTTTTTTCTCTTTCCATTTTCGATAAACCTACATTCTTTTCACAGATCACTAGCTTAAAATAACGACATTTCTGTCAAAATGCCTTTACGCATACTTTAATTTTCTACTCTTCACATATAGAATTTTTTAATACTGCTCGATCTGCGGAAATTGTGGTTTCTAATAAACGTTGTTTTATTCTTTATTAAGAATATTTTTATATATAGAAATAGAAATTTATTTCGGACAGAAAATTTTTAAGAATTTAATGGACTTTTAGTCATGATTTTGGAGGAATTTTGTTTTGTCTGTGTTTACGCGTATGCATGTGGTATATATGTATAAACAAAGGCTATCTTGACTGTCAGTTTGTCAGATAAAAACTAGATTTCGCATTCGTTACTAGTAAGATCAAAAGATTTTCTTTGGATCTACATATAGAAATTTAGATAATTTTTCTCCCTTTTCTTATGCGATAGAGGTACACTTATATATACGTACATCATCTCAATTAAAAATTAACACGTTCACCTGATTAACTTACCAATCACCACGTTTTTGTTCACAGAGATACCAGGCCGGACGCGTCGACACTGTCCGCGTGGTCCACGGCTCTCGGAGCCAGGCTGCAACCTGGTGGGCGAGGGCCCAGGGGGCGCCGGCGACTCGATCGCTGGCCAAGACGCAGGCCGATGCGTCTGTGGCCGTCGAGTGCTTTGGTGCCCCGAGGAGCCCGAGCCTTACATGTTCAAGACGCGGCACGAGTGCGAGCTCAATCTAGCCGCAAAGATGGCGTACGGTGAGTATTATAGATTCATGTGAAAGGTTTTTTTAAATGTATATCAATAATATATAGGATTTATAATATAGAAGAAAGTATATGGAAGTGAATAAAATGAGTTTTGATCGTCAATGTGGAATGCGAATGAAAATTTTATTGAAATTAAGTTTTTAGAATGGATAAAATGTGACATTTCTATAAACTGACATGCAAATACAATATGCAGATCATGAATAAATGAAGGGGAATAATGGCTTTTTATTTTATGTATTGTCAACGCTGATGAAATACATAAATGAATAACAGAAAGCTCAAAAAACATCGAAAGTACTGAACTGCTGTTGTTAAATGAATAACCGTTGTGTATATTGCTGTAGTTGTATGTTATAGGTGTAGTATAGATTGCGGAAAAAATTATATTTTTGTCGAGGGATTAGCCGTTTTTAATTAAATTCATTATTAATTTTTACTTTAAAAGTAATTAATTTTTTCTTAGAAATTCTATACATTGAAGATTTATTCGAGGACTTTTAATTACCCCTGTACTTGGAACCTCAAAGCTTCGAGGAATTCTAAGAAATAGAAGTAGAGGATTTTGATGATTTAGAATTCTTACAAGTTTAATTGAATTTATAACGTATAATAGTAGCAGCGCTATATTTATGATAGCCTATATAACGTATAATAGAATACCTTTTTGAATTATCGATTCGTAGAGACGTCAGAGTTAAATTTTACAAGTACGACCTGGAAGAAACCGGCCGACATTTTAAATGTTGTTACTGATTTGATTAATATATGAAGGACAATTTGAGTGCACGGCCGATCATTGGAGAAATTGTCTGACATTATCTTGAACTGTTCCACTTACCCATTCGATTCTCCAATATATTTCGCATATATATACGCATACACATACACCAGCTTTACACTTTATCACGACGCCTTATTTTCCACGTTGAACAATAGCGAGAGAATCTCTCGACGATGGATCATTGTTGCCTTCGCTAAATACGCGAAAACTTTGACCATTAAATAACAAAATTCCCGTGTCACATAGATCAGAACTCTAACGCGTGCAGCCGCGCGTGGAAACTTTTGACGCAAACTACCTCTATACCGAAACATCCGCACCCACGCGCGCACGCGCGCTCACGACATAATTGAGCGACATTATCCAAATTTTCGCCCCGTCACGCTCTCTCTCTCTCTCTCCTTTTTATCTCTCGAACCAGCTGCCGCATGTTCAGGCAACCGACGCGAAACCGCTCTGTCGTCCATTCAGGCGCGAATAGATTCATTATTCCTATCCGATTAACACACCGTGCTATTTACCTCGTCGCGTTTTATAGGCAAGTATGAGAGAAGAGAGAAAAAAAGGGGAGAGAGAATAATATACATTCACCACGAGCGTAAAAATTAAAGTTGCCTACCGCGTGTGTTCGTGCGGAAGTAGGGCAAGAAAAGCAAGTCATTCGCTGGTCAAAGACGCGCGCGGTTTGCACACACATATATATATATATATATATACTACAGACATACATACATACACAATGGAGCAAAGAAAGAATGGCGAAGAAGGCAAGAAGCATCGGGGACACAAAAAGTGCGAGAGGGGAGAGAGAAAGTAGCAGAATGAAAGTTGAGGGAGAGAGAGAGAGGAAGAAGCTCGAAAGAAGTTGGCGACGGCCCTCGTCAATGCTTCCCTCCTTCTCCTCCTCCTCCTGCTGCAACCACGCACACATTGCAACGTGTAGTATATATATGAAAGAACAATGGGAAGCGACGTCTTTTCCTCGCGCTCTTGTTTTTCCTCGGGATATCTTTCATTTCGCTTGGCTGCTGCTGCTACTGCCTGCTATATATCACCACCACACCGCGGTACAAGATCAGGGCTGCCTGGCTGGCTACCTGCGCGTACAAAACGCTGGCCAGCCGCTAATGAAAAGAAAATATAAATAGAACGGGGTGAAAGGGGACCACGTAGTCGTAGTCGTCGACTGCTACTACTACTACTACTGCGACGATGACGGCGCTATAGGTACAAGTGCGCCGTTAATGAGAAAACGACGTGCGGCCGGTCTTCTCTCTCTCTTTCTTTTCTATATATATATATATATATATATATATATATTCGATGTTTTTTCTTTTCTACCCCAGCGTTCGCGTGTCTTTTTTGGTCGAGGTCGTATAACCACGTTCATACACCCGTACAGGTATGTGTGTAGTTACTATACGCGCGCCTCGCTAGTAGAGAATAAGAAATTATATGTACCAGAAGGGGGAGGAGTAACTTGCGGCGATTTCTCAAACGCGAACGTACGCCCATAAATTTCGAATTATACTAGTATAGAGGAAAAAGACTTAACATTCAGGAGAAAGCTGTAATGACTTAAATATTCCGCTAATTGGTGCATAGGTAAGTAAGGGAGACGAGAAAAACGCTGCATTTCGGCGTTCGTTATATACCGGATAAATAACGTAAACGGCGACGGTATATATATATATATATATAACTGTGTTGGGGTTGAGTTTAGAAAGGGTGAAAACGGAAGCTAAGTCGTCGAATTTTTTTTTGCTCTATACCAACGAAACCCTCTTCCCGTATGGTCGTAGGTAATGAGGTAGGTTTGTGGGTTTTCGGGCAAAAGGGGAAACTTGGAGGTCGTGTGATTAGTGTCGCGCGTTGCTGAGATTCAAACGTTGGAACGCGAGTGGTGTAAAAAATGAATTGGGAAACGTTTCCCTGACCCATTTAGAATGGTTTGATGTAGAAAATGTGAGGATATTTTTGTGCAATTAAGGATTTTTAATGGCGTTTTAGTCTTTGTAATTGAAGGTACAGTGGTGAATGGAAAATCTTGCCAAAATATAAGCAAAAATGTTAGTAAAATATTGCGTATCGATTTTTAAGTAATTTTTTAAATGTTATAGTAAAGAAATGGAAAAGCAAATGTATTACTAAAACTTTTATTTTATTCGCGCGTACGAAATAACAGAACACAAATAAAATATACCAATTAATCAACATTTTTTATTTAACCGCGAAAAACTGTCATCAATTTTCCAGCACTCATCACTTCAACCGGCTATTTACTAATTCACTGATATACACAATCGCTTTGGAAACAGGCCGCCTCGATTCATAATTAACGCAACGTCACGAACGCTAAGTCTTAAAAGGTCCAAAAATAAACGTGTGCCGAGCAAAAATACATTCTCACGCTCTTCAATAATATCGAACAATGCACACACACACCCTCATACACACTTGCGCAATTAAAAAAAAACTGAGCTCGACAGCCTCTACTACACATACATACACACGTACGTTCACCTGTCAATCAATACGAAACTCTCTCTCTTTCTCTCTCTCTCTCTCTCTCTCTTTCCCTCGTGCCATCTGTAACGAGACTTCATTAAAGCCGAAGGCGTACGAGAGCTTGCACACACGTACCCCATCGTAGAGCGCATGTCTCTCTCTCTCACTCTCTCTCTCTCGCTCCTTGTCCGCGTGAAGAGTGCGAAAAGAGCGACGCGCGCGTTCGCGCGACCAAGTACGTAGCGCAAAAGTAAGTTACTTTGTTACGGAAAGTTAAATTCGATTCGGGAGAAAGTTTAATCGCGTAAGTACTCGAAAGGCGTCGCCGCCGAAGGAAAGAGAGACAAAAGGATAGCAGAGACGACGGCAGTGGTATACGTTGGTTGTGAAGTTTGCAAGAGAGAGAGAGAGAGAGACAGAGAGGAAGAGAGAGAGACGATCGGAAGAGGCGAATTGTAAGGCGCATGTAGATGGAGTAAACTGTGAGGGGTCGGATATCACACACGTACATACATATACGTATATAGAGAGGAGAAGGAGGAGGGGAGTAGGTCATTTCGATGCACGCGTTATATACTTAGAGCCCTGACCCAATTAACTTCGCTCTCTCTTTCTCTCTCTCTATGTGCACTCGCGTTCCCTTATGTGAACGAGAGGGTAGATGTGTGTATGTATGTATGTGAAGGGGATCTCTTTTAAAGCGAACGCGTGTGAGACACGCGCAGAGTCGTCGGAGCGTTTTTGAATTCGACGAGAAGAAGAGGTGAGAGAGGTGGTTATTTCGTAGTGTACTTATTTTTCTATCAGGGACGGTGTGCGGGGAGAAGGTTTGCCACCGACAAAAGATTCGCTCTTGTGCAAGCCAAGTGCTGTGTGTATATGTATATATAGAAGGATTCAGATCGAAACTTCGGCGGATGGGTTTTTGGATGTAAAGTGGTGACGATAACCGTTCTCGCAAAGCTTAATGTACCGAGAAGAGACGAGTTGTGTGTATATAGTAGTCGATGATGTTTTTTTTTATTTTTTTTTTCATTGTTATTATATGTTGAAAAAAAAATACGTGTAATGTCGCAAAGAGGGGATTTCGGATTGAAACGTCAAGGTATATACGTAAATGTTTTACGTCGAGCAATCTGATGGATAAAGTTTTCTGGGATATCGCATAGGATTTCGAAAGAAATTGAATATTAACTCCTGGGAAAGTTATATTAGTTTAAAAGTTGAGGATAGGCGCGATGTATTGAAATATTCAAGGTACCGAAAGTAGAAGCTTGGGTGTGCAATGTGATTAACATGTAACGATGTTAAAGCTTGAAAAAAAAATGTATCTATATATATATATCTCTCTCCCTCTCACTCAGGGGAATTGGAAAAATCAAATAAGCTATTATTTGAGCGATTCACAGATGAAGATTGATAAATAAATTGGCTTATTGACTGAAGAAGTCGCTACTGTCAGCTTTAATTTTGCGCTCCGATCTGAATTTCAGATTTAAGTTTTCAATGATTCGCGACAAATAGTAGTCGGCGACAAGGGAATTTGAAATGGAAAATACGACAGCTGAAATTCGAAAATTGGACGTATTATAGTATCCCAAAATCGAGATAAAGTTATATAGAATAATTCAATTTAATCAATCACAGTTAACGTGTCAACGTTACTTAAGAAACTGTCAGATCTTTATGTCGAAATTTTCATTATTCCCACCAAATTTCCATTTGATCTTTTATCATTTTGTATTTGAAATAAGCGTCAATTGAAACATTTTATTTATACATAAGTGCCATAGTTTCCAACTACTTCCCAGTCCAAAACTCAACTCCTATATATATACAGACAGATACAACGGAAGAAACAAACCCAACAAACAACCTCTCCCTTATACACTCACCTCTTGAAACTATACACCACCTCCGCGCAAACTCCCACCAAATTGCATCGAGCGCGCATCTCAAAAACCTCTTTCTCGCCTCTTCTCGCGTCGTCGCCTTCTCCGTGCGCTTCGGCGCGTGCCCTGATAGGATCTTTCCCTTCTCCCTTCTCTCTATAGGCCCCTCGGATTTATGCCAAATTGCGAGAAACGCCTGGCGTTGCCTACGCTAGGATGTGCGCATATATTTAAGGCTACGAAACTTAAAGCTCATTATCGACGCGGAACGGTGCGTGATTCTGGTTAATAGGCGTTGTATGCTTACGACGTCTTAATGGGCCGATATAGAGTGTTATAGCTGATGCGTGCGTCGCTGTTTTTGGTAGTATACAAGGAGGAGAGGTCGAGTTGATATAGTGGTAGTTTAACAAATCTAAAATTTTAGAGCGAAATGTGAAACCGTTCAAGAGTTAGAATTTTTTGAAAATTTATTTTTTTTTATAAACCTTCAATTTTTATGATTTTTTTTAACTCAAAAACTTGAAACTTTTTGTATAGCATATTAAATGGGAAAAAGTTTAGATGTGAGTAGAATTACGTAGAATTTTTACAAATTGATTTAACAAATTTTTGTTTTCAATCGTTCAATAACAATCCTTCTTTTTTTGACAAAACCTTTGTTTTTTGTAGTAAAGCATAAAAAGTATCTTTAAGAAAATATTTTGTTCTTGATGGTTTTATGTCACAGAAGAAAGCTATGGACCTTTTAAAGAGTGAAAACAGTTAAAAGAACACATTTTTTGGCTATTTTTTGGTATATCTTATATGATTATAGTCATATTTCTTTATTATTGCATTACTATAAACATATTCATAAATATTCAACATTAAACATATTAAATATTAGACATATTGATTACTTTAGTATAGTTAAACTAGTTTTAGTAGTTATTAACATACTGCAAAAAATGTTGAATGAATGACTATGCGCATAAGTATTACAAAATCATAAAAATTCAACATTTATGAAAAAAATCAAAATTTTTAAATTTTCAAAAAATTCTAACTATTAAACGGTTTTATATTTCGCTCAAAATTTTTATATTTATATTTCCGAGCTAAGAACCAGTAAAAAAATTTTGAATAATTTTAAAATTTTATCCTACAACAGTTGACGTGAAGTTATCCATATATATAGCCGTAACTGTATAATGGTATTAATAATGACAGGTCGGAAATAAGAGGAAAAATCTAGGCCCAAATAGCGAGACGTGACACACACGTTGGCTTACAAGCATATCACGGCCGCGTCTCTCTTTATCAAGGATCTTCTTATTACGAAGCTTCCCGGAACGCTAAGCCAATTCATCACGGGGGTCAACTCCCACGCACTCAGGGACACCATAAATTTCTCCAGCTACACCCTCTCGGATATCGGCAAATAATTACGTCGGCGAGTGGCACGAGGGAGGAGAAAGGTATCAGGAGTCATTCCATCACCTATACTCGATGTCTCTCTCTCTCTCTCTCTCTCTCTCTCAGTCCGACGGATCCAATCGGATTTTTTGCAAGCGCACGTACCGCTGGCTCGACGCGAAATAAGCAAAGCGTCAGCGTCCATCTCGCCTATGATTTTGATTTCTCTCTATCTCTATCCCTCTTCCTATGACTACTACTACTACTACTACTAGTGGTAGTGGCAGAGACCCTATATACACTTCTACAGTCCGTGCCTCTCTCTAAATGGATTTGGACAAAGGCTTCCGGGTTGCCGCCCTCTCCCTCCGATTGAAAATTCCTTTGAAGCCTCACCTCACCCCATCCGCCCCTTTATCTCCTTCGTTCCTCATAACAAGCGCGCTTTTGGCACAGGCCGATGGGCAATGCCCGCGTCCGCTTCATTACGCCCTTCGCTTTCTAGGCCTTGTGAAATATCGATCTTCGTGCTCTCTCTCTCTCTCTCTCTCTCTCTCTTTCGAGGGTGATCTATCCCCTTTTTCGCGAAAGGCGTCTTCGCGCCTTAGTAATAATGGCTCACGTGACGGCGAGGATCATCATCTTGGGTAAGCGGTTGTGTTGGATGTTGGTAAACAGCGAGGGGGAAATGAGGGTAGGCGTATGTTTACGCTGCAGAATTTTCCAGTATTGGTGTTCTCGTATTGTATACACATTAGTATAGTAATAATATTTTTACAGTAATTATTCTATTAATTAACGAATACATAATAATTTTATTTTACATTATTGTATACATTTGAATTAATGAGAAAAAAATATACATATATCCATGTTTCTGCATTAATTAACGTGATATGTTATAATATATATTTTAATTTTGATAAAATGTAGTGACCTAGAATTATTTGTCAAACAATTACAGTGGTTCGGTACTAAATAAATGGAATTGTTAATTAATGAAAACTAAACATCATATTTGTTTTCAAACCATTCGAAAAGCTAACTACTTATGAGAAAATATAATTTCCGTATCATATATATACGCACACATAAGCGTTAAAATACTTAGGCTCAGAATCTTTTCTCTTATAGCATCAAAATCAAAACCATACTATTCCCAGAAGCCGTCGACTTTTCATCGAAACCACGTGCACTCTACGTTATCAATTATCTCCGTAGGTACGAATAAAGCTCGACTCACAACCACGATTGTCTCTCTTTTTTTCCGCGCAACGTTACACTCGGCCAGTGGCACGCACGAGGTTCCCGAAACAAATTACGGAGCTCGCTTTCTCTTTCGTGTCCGAGGCTCGATTTCGCGTTTTATTTTCACCCCACCGCATGGCCGCGGAGATTTTTCAGTAACCGACGAGACTCTCTCGATTCCGAATTCCTTTGCGACCGTGTGTGTATATATACACACACACACGTACATTATACACGGTGTCCAAAAAGTCTGGAAACACCCGAATAATTCTCATGATTAAATACTTTTCAAAAATTTGAAGGTCA
>JAYJLV010000508.1:0-30478 GCA_036873485.1 Torymus texanus
TCTCTCTCTCTCTCTCTCTCTCTCTCTCTCTCTTTGTGTATATATATATATATATATATACACACACACACACACACACACACACACACACACACACACACACACGTACATACATGTGTATATGTGAGAGTCGTGCTCACTCTCTCTCTACCCTACCCCCACGCTTGCTCTTGTTTGACGGCTTTCATTCTACACGCGCGCCCGATCTCTTTGACCTATCGCCCTTCATTCGACGTTTTTATCCTGACTCTCTGGGTGCCTTACTCTCCCTCCTCTCTCTTCCTCTCTCTCTCTCTCTACGTATACGTATATTCCGAGGGAAGGAGGGACACGGCGTGAAGTACAATTATCGCTCAATTATATAAGCGGACGCGTGCATGTGTGTGCAGTGTGTATATGCTGGGGACGTGGACGAGTGACCCGGAAACAGAGAGATGTGGAAAATCACGGAGATGTATGTAGAACGGGTACGAGTGAATGGTGTACAAAGAGAGAGAGAGAGAAAGAGAGAGATAGAGAGAAAGCGAGCTGGCTTTTCGGGGACTGCATGTATGTCGTGTTGGTGTGCACGTTGGCTGAATTATTTTTTGTTTTTATAGTTCATCTGGATTGAAATAGCGAATTGTAATAGTAATATTTAATGGTTGTGGAATTTTTATGATTTACGGAATTTTGGTTGAAACAAAAGAAGTGGTTGTGTAAAATGTATATAGCTTGTTTGTAATTGATTGATCAAGCGTGTTTAATAAAAAACTATGTTTTTTTTATGTATAAATATATAAGTTTTCAGCGTGTAAAAAGTTTTCGTATGAAAATCAAGCTATACTAATTTGAAAAGTTCAAACAAACATTTTTACTTGTATAGAGAAGTAAAGCTTTCAACTCATTTTCAAAAGCAAATTGTTTTTCGTCTACGTCCGCAGAGTTATTATAAATTTTCTAAAAGTTATACTCTTTACAGCAACACACTCGCGGGAACAAGTCAAGCGCACCGCGGTCAAATTGCGGTTTTCAAATCATTTTCTATTCAAAGCGTCCGTTCATCGGAATATCGAAATTCCGAGAAACAATTACAAACCTGTCGATATCCTTCGCTACAAGGAACTAAACACACCGACACACACACACATATATATATATATACATATACTTGTATTTGCAGCCGGTGGTTTTTCAGTTACATGTGTATGAAACCAATCGACCAATTAAGTCCGTAGACTCGCTAGCCTATACGTTTTTGTTACCCTGCGAGCTCATATAGTGTTAACCGTAGTATGCCCACTCGTATCGTAGTTCGATTAGCCGCAATTACGCGCCCAGCCGGTTAACCGCAATTAACCAGGTTCCCGATCGCCAGTGCATTATCCGATTTACCTAGGCCTCACCTTCCCGATGAGCATTCCAATGGTGGCTCCGAAATTCTATTTTTAGGATTTGACTTGGGTATATCTTCGCGAGTGATGAGGTTTCTTGTACTGATGTAATGCAGTGGTATATTAATGTGGTCAAATGTCCGAGGAGTACTACAGCTACGTTATACCTATTATAAATTATCAAAATGGATCATTTGAAGTTTCTTAGCTAGATTACTACATCTAGTTCCGTTTTTGCATATATATATATATATATATATATATATAGTTCGCGGTAGTTGTACGCGGCTATTATCGTTGAAAACACATCGATTTTCGTTAACCATAATTACGCAACATAATACGATACCAAAACTCTAAATCATGAAATTTCAACGCCGCAATTAGGTAGAATTTTACAGACTGTAATTAAACACGAAAGTTTGCCAGCTATCTTTGAAAAAGCTCCGGTATTATTTTGTCGAAAATAGTAGCAGAAAAAGTTCGAATATTTAATCTGAAAAAAGCGTTTGCAAATATCGAGGCTACAGTAAGTTTATAAAAAAAAAAAAAAAATATATTGACTTTCACAAAATTCAAATTATCGGGAAAATTTATTTACAACAATATAGCATGGAATTCTGCTACAGTTTTATCGTTATTTGTCCAATTACCTCGTTTGTAAAATTTCCATTAACTCAAAGTTTGTTCCATAAAAGATTATTGGTATTTCCGAAAACTGTTGTCCAAAAAAATCAGATGCATTCGACAGGTATATCTATATACCACTGCATCACCAAAAACCCATAACCACACAAGTTTCGCCAACTTTCATCCTGAAATCTTGCTTTAAAATCCTTATAGCCCAACATCGACTACACAGCTCTCACCTTCCACTCGATCGCCCTATCACCACTGCCGCCACTAAAAAGCCTTCCTTCCTCTCTCTCCCACCTCCCATAAATAACCTCGAACTCGGAAAGAAAAACCGCACCTTATAATTCTCGCGATCTCACGAAAGTTATAAGTATCAGCCGCGCCGCGTGTGCGCGCGCAAGAAGTCATAACCCCCGGCGCGTGGGATTTACGAGGTTCTCTTCTCCTCTCTCGCTTTCCCGGACTTGATTCTCATGCGCGCGCTCTTCTGCACGTTAACGAGTACGCGCGCACCTGCAGTAGGAAACGCCTGCCGCCAGGCCTAATGCGAAATCAATATCTAATTATCTTTTGACAACCGCTCCGCGTAGTGCGACGCCTAATTCGTACCCGCGTGATGCTCATTCTACGAGAGAACTACGCGCGCTGCTGCTGGATGGTCTTTAAATGCGCGAAGGCTCGCTGCACGTTTTCTTTTTTTTTTGCCTTCGGTCTGAAGGAGCGAGCAACTTTTTTTCGTTGGCATTCATGGAGGTTCTTTATGGAGCGAGGTGCGCGCTCGTTACGGAGATAATCATTTAGGTTTCTGCAGGCTTTTTTTCGCGGAGGGAAGAAGAGCTGCTGGCGCGGCGAGTGGCTGCGCGTATTGTCTCTTTTTCGGGAGTTATATATACGGTAGTGGGGTGTGTTTATGCAAGGGTTTCAATTGTTAATTGACTTGTATACTCTTATTATTTATGTTAAGTATTTGAAATAAATTATTTTTCTTAAAAATAATATTATAAAAATATTAGCTATTTACGACGGTATATATATATAACCTATGTGAAGTCTATTAAATTATTAGAATGATAAGTAGATGCGAAGTTGAAATTAAAGTAAAACTGACTAAATTATTCAATACGAAACTTATAAAAAATTCATCTGCAAATCAGCGTCTGACTAAACTCAATCTATACTACTGTAATTTATCCAATGCAGTCACGATAACTCACCAATATAATATAAATTTCCAACCTATAACAATCCCATGATATTTTTATTTCGTAATTGAAACAACCATGTCGTTTTCATACCTTGTGCTCGGAAAAGTAAAAAAATTCCAAAACCTTCTTGCCTACCGCTTCTAAAAACGACCGACAAAATGTTACATATCAAGCAGTTTAGCACGACATCTCCAAACTTTATATACCCTCCACACCGTCACATAACATCGCAAAGCTTCGGCCTCCCTTCGCGCATTTATAACTACAAAACTCGGCACCGTGCGACGATTAATCACGCAGTCTCGCTATACCTCCTCCCTCCTCACCTCTAGCTCGAGAAAAAAAAGAAAAGAATCGCTTTTCCCTCTCGTCGCTCGCGATTATAATTTCGCGAGAGGATCCAATTCTCCGTTTCGCGCTTGCGCGTTTAAATTACATTTTCGCCTTTGAACTTCTTCTTCCCGCCACAGCGGAGGAGAGAAAAAAAAGACGCCGCGTGGAACATCGGCCGAAACGCGCGCGGCAAACGCAATAAACGAACTTTTGAAGCGCACAGTGTGGTGGCCGCGCCCTCGGTGAAGTGAGCGCCGCGCGAGCTGCGACGCCGTGGGAAATGAGCGCGAGTCCTTTTCAACGTTCTAGTATAAGGATATATATGTGTAAGTGTGCGTGTCATTTTTTTTGTTCTTCGTTCCGGTTGTGGGCTCTGGTAGTGTATAGTGAATTGGCATCACGGATGCGTTGAAAAGTTAAGTGAATAGAGAGTTTTATGTGTTTCGCGGGTAATAATAACGCCAAAAATTTTTATGATAATTATCTATATATTATGTAAACAATTGATATTCTTTCTCTGTGTATAATGAAGGAGAAACGTTTCATATAGTTAATGGGCATATCTATATAAATATGTATATACGTTGATGAAGAGCAGCTTTTTTTCCCATTATAGCTCTTACACTTTTATGTGAACTATTTCGAGTACACAATGTACGACTTTTAACGAATCTGTCATCTGTCTTTTTACACCGCTATAAAAAGAGTGTCAGTTAAGCTCGAAACTTTCAAGTAGATTTTAATGCGAGCGTTAAATATATCCTTGACCCCTTTGTGATTGTCATACAACAGTAGCAAATGAATGCTCAGCATATAATATAAAGATTTCTGAATCGCATTCATAATTAGAACATTATTATTATTAATATTATGCTCTATCGTCCAGTAAGAATAATAAAATGAGTTTTATTCTATTCTACACACAGAAAAGGAAATCTTTATATTAAAGAAATGTAATTAACTAATAACGAATCGACATTGGGATATGGACAAACGAATATTTCTTAATAGTTAAAGCAATTCATTAGCAGTTAAGAAATCACTCGTTTAACATTGTTTCTTATATTAAAGTCATGGTTCCTTAACTATTAAGTCACATCCTTTGGCCTGCGAAATGGAAGGACAAAATCATATTTCTTAACTATTGAGATCATTCCTTAACTATTAAGATATATGAGTTTTACCATAAGAGAACTGATTTTTTATATTAATAGCAGGATAATTTAATACTGTAAATTATTTCTTAATAATAATTGAACTCGCGTTTATCACAAATACTATTCGCGTCTAGTATTTAAAAGTATAATTCGTTAATTGTAACGATATTTATTTCTCTGTGTATTAATATGCATATATAACTTATATTTATTTACGTGCGTTTAGCACCAGAAAATGAATTTAATCTAATATCGCGTCATAAGCTTAAATCCATACGTGCATTTATTAACTTAATTAAAATATATAATTATTACAATTACTAGAATCGCATGAAATTGTTATACATATTAATAACGCACTCGAATTGAAATCCATGATTACTATACTGTGTATACATTATACGTGGCAAACCTCAATCCATATAAATAAAAGATTATTAAAATTGCTCTCTGTACTATGCGGAAATAAAATTTGTCGACTTTAATCGATTAATCAAGCATCGCGTCATACCAATCCACTTCGCTACTTCCATTACATTTTTACCGGCAAGACCAGCAAAATCTCACCTCCTCCCCTCCCTTCGTAACGGTAAATCCACTCCGCCTCGAGCTCGAGGTGTCCCCGTCATAAATCCGCCCTAACGGCGCGCTAAAAATTTACTCCGCGCAAACGACGCTCTCGGAACTACCACTTGCCCCTTTCCTCCCCTTCTCCTTGCAAAAAAATTACAACCTACCTTACGTTCCACATACTCACATACACACATACATACATACATACATACATAGACGTACACCTTAATCAACAGAACAATTAGCACGAGGAGGGAGGGAGGAAGTACACCGTCGTCGTCGTCGTCCCCACTTCCATTTTCTTCACTCACTGCTCTGGCGCCGGTTGAAAAACCGCCGAAACCGGAAATCCATTTGAGCGCTTCGGTGCTACGCGAGTCTGCGTTTAATCTCGACGGAGACATCGAGATTTTTTTGCCACACATACTACGCGCTGAGCACAAACCGGAGGTGTAAGTGTCGGACATGGCGTCCCGGCGATTCATCAAGAGTGTCGCACGAAGAGCTTTTTTTGCGGGGACAACGCGAAGGTTTTCACGACCAAAGCTGTGTGTGTATATATAGGTGTTTAGGGGAAATAACCGGTGTAAATGGGCATTCGGTTTTATACAAATTACACGAGTATTGGTGGGAATGGAGTATACACGCGCGTAATTAATAGGGATGAGGTACAGTAGTACGTTGTTGTTTGGGAGGAAGCGCTGTTTTAGCGCGATAATGAGGAAAATATTTGCTGGGAGTATAGATACAAAGAGTGTTTTTTCAAAATGTTTTTTGATGCAGGGCGGAAGGGTAAGGGAAGAATAACGCTTGGAGCATTCGAATTATTTCTTCCGATAATATAGCCTGTGGAATCTACCCGGATGTTCTCGTTTTCGTGTGTAAATAAACGATTGCAAAACATCTCTCTTGTTTCCTCGTTCATGCGATGTTAGTTGGGTGAATCAATAAAATTGAGGGCAAGCGTTTTAACTGTGGTGCGAGGAAAAACGTAGCTCAACATTACATTTTCCCGAAATATATAACAGAGTAAAGTTCTTAATAACTCATATATTGTCTTTATGAAATTATATTATTATTACTACGATGCGAGACAACATAATTCATATAAATCCAAAAACTCCATTACTCGCAGTACAAAGATTACCTTAACTCCTGTACAACCGTCAAAATCTCAACTCCCCTCCTATAGGCCCTGAAAATTCTTGGCACTGTAAACACTCGCAAAAAAGGCAAACTACGACTAAATCACGCGGCGGCGGCGGAAACGTACACCAGGTCAACCGCAATCCCTTCGCGCGTTGTCGCGCAAACAGTCCAAAAAAGTCCAGCACTACCACCGTCGTGCGCAAAATTACATTCTCCCAACGCGTGCACACGCGGAGACGAAAAAAAAACAGCTTAATCTCTGTGCTCGCGACGCAATCAGCGTAAAAGTAACTCCGCGGAGTAAGCGAGCGAACGAGGGCGGAATTAAAAATGAAAATGAAAATTCGGGTGGTTCGCAATTACGATGGGTCGTAGTACGCAGTGGAGGTAGTAGGAGTAGTAGTAGTAGTAGTAGTAGTAATAGTGGAGGTGGTGGTATTATATGCGTCGTTGAGGAGGCTGCGCTGAGGACGCCGTTATGTCGCCCTGGGATATTGAATCTTGCCGCAGTTGGCAGAGAGGAGGAGAGAATCCTTTCGATTTTCTTCGTCGTAACAGAGTGGAGTTTGATTATTGTTGCTCTCGAGCGCGACGGTGAAAAGGAGGCGGTAATTTTAGAGCTCTCGGCTGTTGGGTTGATGAAAAATCGTTGGCGCGGCCGACGAAGGAAGGTCACTGACTCGCGTCCTGAGGTAATTTTAATTTATGGATCGCGCGATTTTCAACAGAGCTGTGGAAGCGGAATTTTAGAGAATCTTTCGCGTGGTGCGTGTTTATTTTAGTGGATCATATAACTATGGAATATTATAACGGGTGATTTTGGATAATTTTTTTTTTAATTGTCAATTGTGGCTTGTGGTTTATTGAAATTTTGGTACTGGTTGAAAAGTTTTTTTATGAAAAAGAGTAATTAAATTATTGTAAAATACAATAATGGTTATAGGTATATGAATGAATATTTTTACTCTGTAGCATTGGTTTGTGAGTATCACCCCAATGCCATTATTAGAAAATTTGAAATATCGATTTGAAGCATAGCATAGAGCATCATTAACGGGGCAAGCATTAATTTTTTAAACGTATTATGAACCTAGAACTTAGAAACACTGAAATATCTCACTAAAAATTTAGTTTTCGAACCAATGCTCGATTAAACCATCTACATTGTTCAAGCGCATCTCAAAGTCTAGAATATTACACAAATCCATCCTCGCGTAAAATATTTCTCACAGCCGTAGCTTCGGCACGGCAGCGTCTGAATTCTTCATAAATTACTCACTTTCTCTCTCTCTCTCTCTCTCTCTCTCTCTCGAGCTGAAACGGTCAAATACGCGGCGCTACTCGTACGTCTATATGTGTACTCACGTTCCAATTAAATTTGCAGAGAAATCAATGGCATCAATTTTGTAGCCTTATTCCGGGGGGCGCCTGCATAGCATCTATACACCAAAGGTCGCGCGCGAGCCATTCGCGTGTGTGCGTATATATATACACACATCGAAAACGAGTGTACACGATTTATCGATTGTCCTGCACGACTGATTTGCACTGGAGACAGCGGCGATGGTAGCAGAGAAGTTTTACAATGTTTCGAGAGCCACATTGTGAAATATTACACGTGAAAAGGGTCGCGAAAAAGTACGACGAGAATATGCATACGGTGTATAGATAATTTCGTTACGTGGAAAATTCAACGCAAGCGCGCGCGAGTATAACGCCACGAAAGTTTATCTTGTTAAAAAAGTAAATTTGATAACAGAAAACGCGACGTGGCTTGATGAACTCGCAACGTTATTGAATGCGTTTTTAGCTTGTAAAATAGCCGTAAAACGTTGCTTTTTCACTTTTGCGTAAACGATGACTTTTATTTTGTTGATATTTTGAGTATATAATGTTGTAAAATTAAATTGACGTATACTAGAGAATATTCGTGATTTTGTAATCGCTCATTATGCAATCCATTTTGAAAAGTTTTTGTCAGTTATACCTGGTCACGATGGAATAATGATGAAAGCATTTATTATTCAATAATGTTAGAACACAGGTACAGAGGTAGCCTACAGTACAGCAGTAATTACTGCTACAAGTGATATCAACCAACATTAGATCGGACATCAATCTAAATTAATCCATCATGTCACTTTTTATCGTTTCTAAGGTAATGTCGGAAGACCAAACATTTGAAATGACAAATGCGTGGTGAATTTGGATCATTCCTTATCGTTTCCACAGGTAATAAATAATTGACCATATTGCGATATTTCAAATTTTTTCGCACAGCTCAAACTATAACATCCCTCAGCATCGTTACCCGTAAAAAATGACCTAATCAATACCTAAACAATTCCGCGTGAAGTCTTTTCCACAGCCCGTTTAAAACTACCAATTTCACTCGCTAAACCACATCGCTCACCACCAGCTCCCATCCTATATAAACACACAGCCGGTACTCGCGCTCACTACGTACAGCCCCGTTGAAAAAAGCCAAGCGCGCAAAACCAACATACATATATACCCGTCTATGTGTAGACTCGGCTTCGCGCAGGGACAAAATCGATGTCTTCCGCGAAAGGGATAGCGCTACGGCACGTACACACCATAACCTCTCCCAGCGCGAATTCCCCAACCGTTTGTTTAGCCGATGCGCGCGGTGGTGGCGGCTACCTTACAACCAACCACCACCCACGCGCGAGAATATTACACACTTGCGCGCGGAGGGATGGAGGGGGGCGGATATTTTACGAAACTTCCGGTGCTCGCGTGCCGCAGTCACATGGGGGAGTGAGAGAGAGAGAGAGAGAGAGCTCTAAACACATGCACAAGTAGAGAGAGAGAGAGAGAGCAAGAGAGAGAGAGAGAGCAAGAGAGAGAGAGAGAGCAAGAGAGAGAGAGAGAGAGTGTGTGTATATATACGTGTAAGTTTATGAATACGCGGAGCGTACGTGTATAGGTGAATGATCGCGCAGGAGGACGTCCGCGCGTCGTAAAGAGCCTTCGCGGAAGCACGCGAAATATCCGTGAAAATCGTTGGTGTGTGTGTGTGCTGCGTTAGCGTATATAGTTAAGTCTTCCGGGAAGCAGAATTTTATACGCGTGCGAGCGCGTTGAGAGGAAGAGAGAGAGAGAGAGGGAAAATCGATGTTTCGAGTAAAAGTTGAATTTTGAGCTGTCGTTTGTATAGGTTTGAAGCAAAAGTGGGCTATGAGAGATAACGAGAGGTGTAGAGGTAGAGAGAGATAGAGAGAGAGTTGAGCGAGGTCAGTGGTTGCGTTCGCGCGATTCGGTGCATGAATACACACACACACACACACACACATACGCACGCAGGGTTTTGGAGTCGTTGGCTTGGAATGCTGAGGTGACGGAGTGGAATTTTAAGTTGTGTATAGGTGCCGCTGAAGTTTTGCGTTGTATCACTTGGTAACGTGCGTACACATGTATAGACGATGTTTCATGCGGTGCAATCGCTAAATTAATGGGTTAGAGTTGCTTGTGTTTGGTGGCGGTCTAGTTTATTTGGATTAGATAATGAAAGATCTTTTCTACGAAAGAACATATTACAGAGAAGTAGAGCGTAATGTGTGTGTTCTCCTTAACGAAAGAAAAGAATACTGACTTGTATAACCATTCTGTTGATTTTTAATATTAAATTTTCTCTCGGCGAAAGTCGTAACTTATTCATAGCTAGGTTTAAACAATGACTATAAACTCAGTATAGGCAAATCAATTCTTATATAAAATGAATTTTATTTTATTTTTGATATATCAATAGTTTTCAACCCAATATTTTTATTTCTCATACTTTGAATAGCTGTATAGATTCTTTTAATAGAATATTAGCTAGTCAAAATTTATCGATAATACAGTTAAAATCAGTAAGTAAAATAATATTTACAAATGTTTATTTAATTATAATTTTGTATAATATAATGTTTATAAATTTTTATAATAAATTATTTTGTATTTATAAGACAAACATAACATCGCAAAGTTTGATTCGTATCAGTATATGTAATAAAGGAATCTACTAAATACCTCTTGTATCTTTATTCACGTATAAAAAAGAGCAAGAAAAGTTTAGTATAGTGATAAAGATAGTTGGATTTTATACAATTAAATAATGAATTCTTCATCTTCTAATTCAAAACCAGTCTTGTTTAATCATATCACTTCCTTTCTCTCCTATCATCATCGCTGGTGCATTGGTGTTGGCTCTAGGTAAATTGGGTAGAATGGATAAATCTACCACTCTTAAACCTTTGATTCCGCGAACTCTTAACCTCGGATCCACCACAGATTCGGGATCACTGTTTGGTCCCATCTTACAGGTCCCAACTGAATGTTGTGCGCTAAAGTAGTATCTCAAGGCTGCGCATTCGTAAAACTTGTCATCGTCGTAAGCTAAGTGCTGGCACTTTGGTGCTGGTGGATTCATGAATTTAAATCCACTATTTTTGAAGGCTTCGGTCTCGAGAAGTCGGTTGACCTTCTTGGCACCATCTACGAGCGCCTTTAGATCGTCTGGGTGATCGTAAAAGTTAAAATTGACTACTGGTAAGTTCCTCACCGGATTAGAAGCATTCAATTTCACCCAGCCTCGACTTCTAGGAGTTATCAATACTGGAGCAACGGAGATGACGTTCTGATCGGGGAAACCTGTGTAAGTCGATTGAATACCATTTTTATCTACATCACTAAAGCCTCCGAAACCAAGCACTTCTATGTCAGCATGGCCAGGTCGAGTTTCAAGTGAGCTTTGAATGTATGCAATGCTGTTGAATATGCTGCTAGTTTCTGTCAGAGGTCCACCTCTAGTTTTCTCCCACCGTTTCACATCGTCTAGTTTGTCCTCCAGAGGATTAAAGAACGATGTCGAGGAAGCATTTATAACGGCTACAAATGCACTCATCGTTACTTGTTCCTGCAGATTTTGACCTACTGGCAGGTCTTTGACTACTCTAATTCCTGCTCTGCGTAGATCTTTTGCTGGCCCGATACCTGACACCATTAGTAGTTTTGGCGAGCCAAATGCACCAGATGACAAAATTACTTCCTTTTTAGCATATACGATTCTAGATAAACCATTATGAACATATTTTACACCTATGGCACTTTTAGTTAACAGCGTTGTAAGGATTTTCGTTACTTGAGAATTTGTTCTGACTGTGAGATTTGGCCTTTTACCACGAATAGGTCGAATGAAAGCTTGGTTACTACTTTGACGGATGCCGTTTTTAGCTGTATATTGTAATAAAGATGCACCAATTTGGTCACCAGAATTGTAATCAATTTCATTATAACCTAGTTCCTTCCAACCGTTAAGGAATGTCTGTGCTACGGTAGTCGCTTTTGGTATTTCAACTTTTAAAGGTCCCTTCGTTCCGTGGTTATCGGGATTACCTCCAGGAATCGGCTGAAAAAGGGACAAATAATTTATACTATCACATGGATTACTTAATTTTAAAGTATCCATTTTATGCCTATATGTATCAAGTCTTAATACCTGCGCCAAATTTTCTGATTTCTTGAAATAAGGCAAGACGTCCTCCCAACTCCAGCCTGTATTTCCGGAACTAGCATATTCATCGTAATCGTATCGACTTCCACGTACATAGGCCATGTAATTTATTGAACTACTGCCTCCCATAGTTTTACCTCCCATCGCGCGACAAGCATTGGGAAAATCTTCACACGTACTTGAAATGGCACCAGGAACTTTGTAACCGTAGTCGATGGTACTATCATATAAAAGGGAAGCAAGGCCTGGAGCATCGGCCACCAGTGGTTCTTCATCTCCCGCTTCCAGAAGTAGCACCTAATTATATTTTTCATTACTTTTTAAATTCGTTTGCACACATACTTAACTCCAATTATACGAGACTTATACGATGTTGTTATTCATCACATTTGAATACTTTGGTTTTATTTTAAAGAAAAATTGTTTTACTTGCCTTCCACTTTTTCATTTCGCTCAGACGATTTGCTACAACGCATCCCGCACTTCCAGCACCAACAACAATAAAATCGAAATAATGTTCCTCTTCATTTCTCAAGTTTCTATATTTGTCATCTATAGAATATCCTAGATACTGCGATACAATGGTTAAGAAAGTTAAAAATGCTGGTTGACACGTTGATATAACCACATTTTCAAAGCAGTGCTGCGGGCCAATAGTACTCGCTGGTGCCCACGGCATATTAAACGTTAAATTTAATTGCTATTATTATTCTATGTATTATAGCATCACACACGTAATTTTTACTTGTGCTTATCTGAAAATTATTGTAATATCGAATTATAATTTGTTAAAATAATGAAGTTATTTCATAAAGTAAATTTTGTTGATAATTAAATAAATATTTTTATATTGCGTGCTTACTGTTTTGTCTAGAATTGTCTATGATTTTCGTTATGAAAGACAACACAACACAATTGTAAGAAGGTGACATAACTAAGAATGAGAAAGAGTAGTATTGTATTCCATTTATATAAGCACTTATCTACAAAAATGTTAAATAAAGTACAAAGAATGTGTCAGACCCGATGTTTTATGATCACGAAACAAATTCATACAAAGTGCTGTATGAGTGCGTATGTACGTCGACTGAACACACACACACGCACACACACACATGACTCATGTAACTGCATACACATATATACATATATTTGTATACAAAATAAAATAAAAATAATTAATTATCTTTATTTATTATAAATTGAGAACTAACCACTTCGGTTTCAACACTAAATTATTATAATTTTGAATTTATATCGTAAGTATAATAAAAAAATTGAACAACATTAAACACTTTATTAAATCACATCTTAAATTATACTACCGGTGTATGTCTATCTCAATAGAAAATTATATATGAGAATAATAAAATACCTCATGAACGTCTGAGTGGAATATACCAACTGAAGAGTTTGCTTTAAAAATGATATCATTTTATTGGATGACAAATTCGTTCATTGTTTACAAGAAGTTAATCCTATAAGTTTATCACAAGAATAAAGCAATTGTAAAAATTAATTTCAAAGATTTATCTAGATTATGCTTCCATTTTAGAAATCGAAAAAACCTTTCATTTAAAATTTTATAACTATAACTCTATAAATTGTATTTACTTGAGGCGATTGAATAAAAAGTAAGAATCATTGCAATAAAAAAAAAGATAAGAATAGATAAATTGTGTTGTAGTAAGATTAATCAGCCAAACTCACGGTATATCAGACTCTGTAAACAATCTGACGATGAAAAAACATCAAAATTATAATAACTTCATTATTGTTTATTTTTTCCATTTCTATTTATAAAACAACTAAATTAAATTCTGCAAAAAATTATATTCAATTGATATAATGATATATTATATCTATTTTATTATTTTTATTCACTTAATTTTTTCATACTTTAAATAATATCTGTAACTGAAAAATAATGTAAAGAACCGTGATTGAAATATTCTCGCCATTATCTTTCATTTAAAACTACAAAAAGTGTAGAAATGTAATTCAACTTATAGGAAAGTATGCTGCGAATTGGCATGAATTCATTTTTCGTATTAGATTTTGGGAATTGAAGATTGATTCTTTCCAAAAATAATTTTAGGATGTTGAAAACATTTTTTCATTCTAAACAGATTTTTAGCTTTTTATAAATAGAAAAAGTTATTATTCATTGGAATGGCTTATTCACGACGCGTGCGTGATAGTTGATACCGCTATGCAAAGTAGCTCTATACACCTTATCGCTTTTAAAGCGAATAACTTTGCGTAGATCTTGGATATGATTCTAGATGTACATCGTCAGTAATGACGCTGTCCAGATAGCAAATTTTATATTTTGTGATGACAAGATCCACATGTTAAGACATTAATATAAAAACTAGGGTTTATAGTTATCAGTGGTTACATCCATGCTCAATACTATAAATGTGTCTAAGTAGTGTGTATACTTCGTAGATTTCGTCGTAATAATATAAACCAACTATTACTGCCGTCACGGACTCAGCTATGACGCTATATATACACACATGCTCTAAAATTTATTATACTTATAAAGAAAAATTCTTGTCATCTCTTTCGAGAAATAATTAGTATATTACGGTCGTAGAGTTTAATGAATCTTTTCATTAATTTCTCCTTACTTTTCCCGCAGTAACATATTTCACATTTTTCTCGCACTACAAAGGGCTACTAGAAACTTTTACAAGATAAATAAAGAAATTATAAGCACTCCTGCTGCCTGTCCGTCTGTCGCGTGGTATCTAAACTGTTATTTAACTTCTTCTTAGTAAAAGTTCTTTGAGCGTGTACTTAGGCCTGTTTCTCTGTGTTTGCACGCAAGGAAACTATATACGTATATATACATATAGAACCGCATACTCGTTTTGAGTCTAGATTGTCATTTAAAGTTACACGTAAATAAATAGTTTATTGACTTTGCGTATCTTTTAGCCGAAAAACTGTTAATTAAAAATAATTGAAAAAACAGAAAATATACGATAATTTAAAATCGATTCCCAACAATTGAATACAATGTATCTCTTCCCTAATCACACCAACATTCTCCTTACCCTGAATTCGCCATATCACAGGAAAAGCGCGATCCGTACACAATATCGATTCCCGCCGCTGCGGGACTAGAGATAGACAAACGAGAAAATTATACGCTTTTTTACCGGATCGAACAATTTCCTCTCTACACTCCCTCTCCCTTTCTTTCTCTCTCTCTCTCTCTCTCTTCCCCTTCAGTGCGTGTGGCACACAGAGGAAATTTTTGCATAATATGCATGCGGAGACAGCGCGAACCGATAGCGCCGCGCTACTGCTCGGCGTCTGCATTTATGGAAAATACACCGAATTGGAATCCTCAACGGTACTACGCGCCGAGAGAGAGAGAGAGAGAGAGACAGACAGACAGAGAGAGAGGAAGAAACGAGGTTCGCCTGGCGTTCGCGCGTACGAGAATATAACTGTAAAAAGCCACTTTACGGCTCTCGCCCTTTTTCTCTCCTGCCCTCACCCCTCACCCATCGCTTTCCTTAGACGCGCACATAGGTGGTAGCATAGTATAGAAGCGGTAGTAGTCGTTCCTTTCTCGATTTCTCGGGGGCCGGCGCTTTTTCGTCAATTTCGACAGGTTCGCGCAAAGAGAGAGAGAGAGAGAGAATCGATATTGATTCTCTCTCTCTCTCTCTCTCTCTCTCTCTCTCTCTCTCTCTCTCTCTCTCTCTCTCTTCGATGCATTTTTGTTTGGAACGTTGGATTATCGTATACTTTTTGGGCGCAGGAAATGTGGAACGCCTCGCTGGAGTCAACTTCTCTTTTGCTTGGACTATGCGCGAGAGTAGTAGTAGGTGGAAAGAGGTTCGTTTATCGTAAAAGAGAACCGTGAATTTTCAATTTATGGCCGAGCTAGAAGCGCAATGGGACCGGCGGTAAACAGCACTTTAATTTGCGGTATCGGCCGGAAGCAATGGACGGGTTTGTGGGTCGTTAGAGTGGCGCGAAATTGGAAGGGAGAATTAGTCCGATTGGCTGGCTCGTGATTATTAATAAGCTGGAAGCACTGATTGCAATTGTTTTCTCATCTTAAAAAAATTAAAGACGATGCTGCCTTGGTAGAAAAATTCAGTTTTTTCATTCTATACGTATAAATTACATGATATATTTTGGAATTTGAAAAATACATGCGACTTAAAAATTATTGAATTTTTCGAAATCGAATAGGAAAGATACACACATAGGTAGGGCTTAATATTAATGAGAAAGTAAGGATATTCAAAGATGCACATGACTCTAATTGGCAATAGTTGAAGAATCGTGGGTTCTTTGTGATATTATAGACAGCTCCTTTCATAATTAAGATTAAGGCTACATAGATTCAGAACGTCTAAATATTTTTGCTTATACATTAAAACCTATAGTAATTTCATAAACGTTATGTGTAAGTCCAATACTGAATCTTATTTAAAATGTGATCTTCTAAATTTCTTCATTTAAAAGTACTGTTAGAGGCATTTCGGTACAATATTAATTATATCATTTATTATGTATCACAACAAATACTATATAATGTCTCTGCGCCCATACAAGGCTCTATTGTACATAACTTACTTTTGTATTAGGACAATTTGTCCGTTTAATTATTTAAATAAATAAATAAATAAATAAATAAATGGTCAACTTTCCTGAATCTAAGCTGGCTGTTACATTTGACAACAGTTTCATCATCAGCTGACCTTATCTACTCAAATATTCATCCACTTTATACTCACACGTCTGTGCGAATAATTGCATTTTCCTGCCCTACCTTATATACATTTCGTTTTATTTTTTTCCTGTAAAAATATGCTTGAAATTTCTCTTTTCAAGATTAAAAATAAACGAGCAAGAAACTCGCGCTCACCGTCCCAACTTTACCCTCTTCCCTCTTTCTCGCGCAACTCCCCAAGGAAAAAAATGTCAAGTGCCCAAACAATGTCCTCGAAGCAACTAAAGCGCGCCTTCTACCCAGCATTCCACCTCCCTCCCAACTAAACAAGGAAAAAAACTAAGACAGGAAGGAAAGTATACACATATAAAAGAGCTACTGCTTACTTTTCTGCGGCCGCAGCAGAGCATGGCTGCGGCTCCACTGCTGCTCCGTTGCTGAACTATAAGCTGATGCTGCTGCTGTTGCCACTGCTGGTTACAGGCAGGGTAGCCGAGGCCGCCGGCACCGGCTGCCGGCAGCCGCAACACGTGCACCTGTACCTGCTGCTGTTGCTGCTGCTGCACTAGCACTACGGGCAACTGCTGCTCCTGGTGATGATGATGATTTTGATGATTGTGGTTTAAATGATTGGGATGATGATTTTGCTGTTGCTGATGATGATTGGGATGATGATCGTCGAGTGCTGCTTCTTCCTCCTCGGCGCCGACGACGATTCCCGAGCCCGCCTCCTCCTCTGCCCTCTGGCCTTGACCGACACCGACTCGACCACCGTACTTGATGCGCACGTGTTTTCGCCACTGCATGAGTCCGGCGCGTCATGCCCTCTTCCTGGGAAAATAAATCAAACGATAATCATGCGTTAGTGTGATATTGCTTGATTGTCATTTTAATATATTTTATTTGTCTAATCTATGGTAAGGGCTAATGGGGAGGAGACTTAAATTAATATTATATCAATGTCTACAAAATAAACTTAACGGTTCATTAATTTGTCAGGAAACTTGAATAAGATTATGGTTATATATCTGCTATAAAACCATATTTCATACATTTTTAATTATTTCAAGTTGGATTGATAATAAGTTATTAGATTTCTAAAATGTTACATCTATTTTATTTATGTACTTCAAACAGGAACTATACGTATATGCTTTGATTAACATATGATATTAAATAGTCTCCTCATATTTCATTTTTTTATACTCTTTGCATACATTATTAATCATTTTGGTGATTGCGGTATTTTAAAATATTAAATTCAGCTACTTTAATAAAAATATATTAATATCCTTTGCAGGAGAATTTCCATCAAAAGTTTTACGCTTACGCGTGTCGGTAAAGGGCTGAAAAGATTCAATAATTTCGTATATGAAAAAGTAACGCATGGAGAAAAAAAAAATTGAAACGACCCTGAAAGAAGTATTAATCGCGAAGCATAGATAGTTTATTTTCTGCACTTTTCGAAATATGATAGATTCATAAAGTTAACTATAACCTAAATATACATCCGGTAATCCGATTGGCCTTTGCGCCGTTACTCCATTACCCCTCGTGAATCAGTGATGCGACAATGGCCTGACATTACAACGATTTTAGAGCGCGATATCTTATTTACCGTTACACACATACATATATATTATACAAATATATCGCTCTGACTCCAAAAATATACACACCCAAACCGAGAACCTTGACATTCGCACATGAAAAATGAACTGTATATTTTTTGCTTCTCCCCTACTTTCCCATTTAATTGCTAAAAATATTTCTCCGTATTTGTATAAATATACAAAAGACTACGACGCGCGTAAAAAACATTATCCCAGCCGCGCACGCTTAGCCAATTCCACAAACGACAAATCACCACTCCCCCATCAGCATAACTTCTAATTCTCACGAGCAGGCAACATAAAAATCTTTCTACTTCCCACGCGCGCGACGCAAAAAAGCAGCTCTAGCTGCTGGCCGAATTAATCCGTAATCTTAAAATCTCGGTAATCCCCGACGCCGAGCGCGCTCTTAATACCCGAGTAAATATTTCCATTACGTATACTATTCTCCTCGTATATACAAAATATATATAAATAAATTCCTAGCGACGTGAGAAAAATTACGCGAACACGCGAGACTTTGATCTGTCCTGAAAAATAACGTTGGTGTGTAATCCCCTCTTCGCTATAATGCGTGCCCTTCGATCCCTCCTCTCCCTCTCACCCAAGAAGAAAAACTGTTATATAACGATTTTCTATTTCTCTCTTTCTCTTTCTCCTTCTCATACACATATAAAACGCGGAAAATGGAAAATCCTTGCGCTTTCGCGAGAGTTATTAAGGCACTTGCAGCGCGGCAACGATCGATTTCTGATTCCTCTCCTCTTCCTTGCGTAGCCTTTGTCCACCAGTCCGATCCAGTTATTTTTACGTGACATTGTCCCGTTGCATGTGTGTGTGTCTATATATAGATATAGTTTACAGGAATAACCGGATAAGTCCACTTTTCGAGATGAGTCGCGATACTTGACTAGTCAATTGATACATTCAAAACACATATTCACACACGGTGGTATAAGGTATAACGATTATACATTTTCTGATGCGTTAAAAACTAAAAAAAATATGGACTTATCTGGTTATGCCGGGAACTGTGTACTTATTTCATAGTGCTGTTCGCGTTTATTTTGGAGCGTATTCTTTAATTTAATTATGAAACGGGTCAGTAAATTAGAAAATTAGCAATTGTTCAATGAATACTTATAACTTATTCAAGAAATTTCTATTAAATTTACGACCATTTGTACATACAGAAAGAGAAATGGTTACATTAAAGGAATGTCATTAACTATTAACGAACCGACATTTGGATATGGACAAACGAATATTTCTTAATAGTTAAAAAAATTCATTAACAGTTAAGAAATCACTCGTTTAAGATGTTTTTTGTATTAAAGTCATGGTTCCTTAACTATTAAGTCACATTCTTTGGCCGGCGAAATGGAAGGACAAAGTCATATTCCTTAATTACTAAGACATATGAATTTGACATGAGAAAACGGGTTTTTTTTTATTAATGGTACGAGAATTGAATACTGTAAATTATTTCTTAATAATAATTGAATTTTCGTTCATCACAATTACTATTCTCTTGTAGTATTTAAAAGCATAATTCGTTAATTGTAACGATTTTTTTTCTCTGTGTACTGAAAGTGTTAAATGAAAAAGGCCTATTTGAAGATACAAAATCCGAGGTTATCTCGATTTTCAAAAGAAGTGAACTTATCTGGTTATGCCTGTAAGTCACAGATATATATAAACACACACACACACACAACTTCTTCTTTGGTATTCCATACGCGTGTGCACAACAGCGTTTGTTTCGGAATGCAAATGCGGGTGTATACGAGGAGGTAAGGAAAAAATTGATCCGCTTATGGAGCGGGAGAAGTTGCGAAAAATCCGATCAAAGTTTGTGAAACAGTATGAGGTGAGAAGGTTGGTGTAGTGTGTAGAGTATATATATGTATATATACACAGTAGACTGCTGTGCATGTTGTCTTGGGAACTATGACGGTACGGAGAGCTGCTGTGCTAGCGAGCAAGTTCGGCGGAGTTAAGAGGGTCAAACTTTTTTTTGCCGGCGTAATTTCATGCCGTGTAGTCGCGGCGGTGAGGGTTATGTACTCGACGGCGGTATAGTATATAAGTGTAGGGCTCTTTGCCTCAAAGAAATTGCGAAAGCCGATGTGATTTGATATATACAATGATGTATTCGTTTGCTTTTTAGTATTTCGTTTGACGTTTTTTTTTAAGGCTGAAATTTTTTGTTTGCAATGTAATAGTATATACGGGACAATTTGCCGAAGTCTCGTGCAAATCTGGCGAAAGTCTGGTTATGACAACCTTTTGGTAATGTACTGCTGAAAACCAGATTTGCTCTTATAAAATTGATTGATCGACTCATGAAAAAAAAAACAGGATACCACCAATCACAGTGAACTGATACATATAGACACGACGAAAAATGTTCTCTACTAAGTAGTCATCGTGTTCGGTATTGTCATTGTAGTGCTAAACACTCCGTGTTTTAGGCACACGGTGACAATAGTATTGAATACGATTACTAGAAAAAATACTGTTAGCCTTGAGACTGCAGCTATGATTAAGAAAAATTTATGTAAGCATTAACTATAAACATTTGCCAGACTTCTACTGGACCGCTGCCGAACTTTCGTCAGATTGTAGACAGATTTCCGTCAGCTTGATGCCAGACTTTTTTCTCACTTTTTTTTAATATATTACATTTGATTTTTTGGAGTAAGAAATTTAGAATGACTTGTATAGTGAGTTATGGATAAAGCAGGAATGTGCAATATAATACGATAGCTTGAAGAATTCGCACTGTCGTCTGAAAATTTCATAAGTGACTTTAATAACCTCGTGAAAGTGAAATTCTGTTATTTTTATGACATCTCAAAGTCTGTTAACAAGTATGATAAGTATGTACTCAACCGGTGCTGCGTGAAGAAATGGCGTCAGACGTATTATATTTCACGCCACATACTGCGTATACCGCTATTTAATTTTATATTAGATTACTTTCTGCCAAGTAGAGCTATTTACGGGTTTACTCGATTTTACAGTATGGATTCATATTATATATTAAATTCGCATTTCAGAATATGTACATGTTTCGTAACATATTCTTCATCTAAGAAATTTTCTGTCCTAGTTTTCATATACAGTCGTACAACAGAACATAAAATAAGCGTATTACTGCATAACCTGCTTTTTCCTTACAAAGTTTTTTTTTTATAATTACTTATACACCCTATAGTTATGCCTTTAAATAATATACAAAACAAATAGACCGAAATGTTACTTTTCAATAAACCTGCAACTTTACCCTCCCATCTTTATAATCCTCCTCTATTAACCATGAGACCACCTCGATATTTTTCTCCCCCTTCCTCCACCAAAAAAAACCAGCACCCTCGTACCACTAAATCTCTCCATACTTCACCACCCACAGTATATCCCTACCGGCGGCGTTTTTACCCACCGCAAAACCGCCGCCAACCTATCACCGCATCCCGCATAAATCACACACGACCGAAAAATCCTCCGCACCCCCGCGTCGTCCGAAAGCTTCGCCGGACTGAAATTTCGATATATACAGGCGATGGTAGTGGCGGTGGCTGCTGCTGCGACGACTCGTGCGTGAAGAGGTTGAAAGGCGAGACGTCGCCGGCGCGTCGCTCTCTATATATACTTGACCGCCGTGGCGTCGATGCGCGAGGAATTTCTATTACGGGGCTATGCTGCTGCTGCTACTGCACACGGCGACGTATCGATTTTTATCGGCTGCTGCGCGCCGAGAGAGAAAGAGAGAGAGAGACGAGGTACTATAGGTATAGCTATATATGTATATATACGAATATACGAGAGACGACGCCGATGGCGGTGGTGGATTCATTTGACTTTTAAAAACCTTCATTTCCGAAAGAAAAACGCGCGGAATGGCGATGATAATATAAATACGGCTGACCGGAGAAAGAGAGAGAGAGAGAGAGAGAGAGAGAGTATTACCGAGGCGGGAATTTATTCGACGCGACGTGCTGCCGCCACCGCCGCCGAGCTTGGAGATTTTTATACAGATAGTTTGTACGCAAGAGGTGAAAGGGGCGTCGGTGAATTAGAAAGCTTGTGGTGTTTATTCGGAGTGTAAAATATTCGATGGTTCGGTTTATTTTGTGCATCAGGATGTGCAAAAAATAGCTTTTCGTACCCGGACGAAAGTTGTTGAAATAATGTAGAGTGTGCTTTGAAGTTATAAATCGGTTATCAACTATATTACTTTTCGGAGTATTTGTGATTTTTAAAAAATGAATGTTAGTTTAATAACGTCTTTTTCTTACAATTTTACCAAAGTTAATAATTGTTAAGGGGGGAGGGGGGTCCAATATTTCGACAGCTCACTTGAAAATTGAAGTCAACTATGGACGTTCTCGATTCCGACATAACTACTTCCGATTGTTAAAAATTTCGACGATCTATATTACGAAAATAATATTGTCGAATGTAACAATTCACCTACTGTCCAAAACATCGAATTACATCAATACGATTTTACAGCCAATGAAAAAGTTTCTATAACGAGTTGGATTTTTTTTAAACGAGTTTCATTCGCTGTAAAATCGTATTGATGAAATTAGATGCTTTGGACAGTAGGTGAATTGGTACATTCGAAAATGTGATTTTCATAATATGCAATTTTCAAGTGAATCGTCGAAACATTGGACTCACCCCCATTGTTAAAAGATAAATGATGCTCACAATACACAGGATGATTTGTCTTTCAAAATTACAAATACAATTGAATGGGTTTGATCTATATTTGTTTATTGAAGAGTATAAATTTATTATTATTTACTAAATATTAAATTATGCATTATATATATATATATAAATTTAAGATTAAAATACGATGTAAAGGACGTTTTTTTATTTTCTTAATTACCACTTTCTATATAGTCATGGTTTTCCTTGAGTGTGTCCTGTTTCGCTCGAGCTTGTTTTTTATTTCAATTATTTTTCTATGAATAATAATGTCCATGTGTGATAATATTCACAATATTTAAAAAGGTAATTTTTCAGAAAATAGAATTTACCGAAGCGAGAATGAATACGCATACCATATTTGGACTTGGGCTGAAATTGAAACCCGTATTTTCTTGGTCAAAAAGTGAAATTTATCATAAGGCTATGATTCGTTTATGATCCTTTTAATGGACCATAACTTCATAAACGTATTTTTCGCGATTCGTTTGTTCACAATTTGAATTATAGTGCTAATAATATACGTTGTAATGAAGATATGTATCGTTATTATTAGAGTTTCATGATTTAGCACGTGTTGTGCAATATGCGCTGGAATACGTAGTAAAGTCATGTTGCGCTGTGCGAGGTTTATTCGAAGTGTATAAACAAGACGACAATATCTTGACTGGCATCGAACTTATGAATGTCCAGACAAATAAAGGATAAACATCACCATGATAAGTCGCTCCAGATAAAGTAGCACGAATAGTTTGCGAAAATCGTAAATATATATTTATATACTCGGCCGTTTCGCTAATGGACGTGGCGACACTTCTTAAATCAGAAAATATTTGATTTAGCAATTACTATACTGTTCATTTGCATGTTGTCCCGATAATTTTTCTTAGAAATCGTTCTTAATTTAACCCGAACTGAAATAGCATACTAAAATAGTGCACTAAGAGAAAGAAATCTTTATATACAGATAACATGTTTGACTGGAAACTACATTTTATTAATGATCAAATATTTGATCATGTTATTTAAAACAACGATATTGGAATAGTAACTAATACGATAGCTGTATTATTTGGAATCATACAGATTTTATTTTTTATTATATCCAAACCATATTAGTTAGCCACAGTTACAATGCCATCTGATCATAAAAAACCGTCCTTCTCACGGTGCCCGAGGCTATTTCAAAAGATCAAAGCAACCATTTACGTCTGAAAAGAAGTATTCCCATTCATTATACATTAACCTTATCCAAGAAAGCGACGTTTAAATATTTACCAATTAACAGAACACCCTCATCCCTACATACACTTCTTCAACTTTCTCTTAACCGCATACTTAATACGACATATCTACATAACAACAACTTGTACACTGTGCCGTAACCCTCGCGTATTGTAATCCATGTAAATCTAAACCTCTACAACCCAGATTCTCCATATGTCCTCACGAGATGACATACACATACAAGTCCACATCATCTTTCTTTAACAGCCACGCGCTATACTCGACGACTTAATTCCCCAGGCCGTGTGCGGCCTCGCTAAAAATATTCAATCCTGGCATGCAAAATTCATCGGCGCTGTGCGGCAGCGTAAATTCGGCGCTTCGCCAAAATCGCCGCGAAATTTCGTCGCGCGTTTTCCCACCCGCAAAATAATTCCAGAGCTGCGCTGCCACCACTGCTATGGCGATATGCGGACCGCGCGCGTGTGCAATACTTTATTCATGAACTCTGCGCGTACACCAAAAATAAAAGGAAAAGAGAAACCGAAGAGGGGCAGAGGGACCCTCGCAACCCTTTGCTGGCTATTCCTGCTCATTAAGAATCAATGAGGAGGGGTTACGTCGACCTTGACCCGAGGGACGTATGTGGAAGAAGGGCCGTATATATTATAATGTGCGTCGTAAAATTTTTTAATCGTTCAACGCTTGCGATGTGTATAGTATATATAGAAAATATATATAGAAAAGGGAGGAAGGGAAAGGTTTGTACGTATACCGGATTTCTATTAGGACGCGGCTAGGGTTAATTCGATTACAAACTTCGAGGATCCATTAATTATGGGGTTAGCCGCGTTATTACGCGGCCGCGGTGAGTGGCGAGTAGCGCGCGCCGCTGCCACCGCCACGTCGAGTGGCCTCTTCCCTGTGCTTTGTCTCTGCGTACATATTATATGCGAATGTATAGGTCTATATATATGTCAGTATTTTGAGTTTTTCAGAGAATTTTTTCAAAGGTTGTATTTTTTTCGGGATGATAGGCGCGCGTTTGTGTATGACGATTTTTGTATGATAAAACTATGTGACCTATATAAAAATATCCTGTGGAGATTGGCGCACTAGGTTTACTGTGGGAGTCGAGAAGGTAAAAAGGGACGAAATGTTGCGATGTAGAATGTTTTTCGTGTTTTCTTTTTTTAATTTTTTAAACTGGTGGGAATTTTAACATAATGAGGCACGAGCTCTTTTTACGGAAAAAGGGAACGAAAATTGTTTGGATGTATATTTTATCGCTTGATGGTTGTATGATTACTGCGTGTGAAAAGCGCTATGGTGCAGGTATTTGAACAGCATTAGTAGATGAGTAAAGACTTATTTTTAAATTTTAGAATTTCGATCATTAATTATACTATTATATCAATTTGAAATATCATTACCGCTATTTGAACCGATAAACAAGCTATCCTTTGTTAATCCAACCCAACAAGTTCATTTGCAACAAATAAATAAACGGCACACGATGAGACCAACTGACACACAATGCAAATTCGCGCAACCTCGAAGAAACGGAGAAGTTTAGAGGGGATATAGGGAGAAATAGTATAGCAGCCGGCGTTGCTGCAACGCCGTGAAGTGTAATTCGATGTAAGTTCGCGCGCGCGCGACATGGAAATCGCAATATCTGTACAACGGCAGCGACGCGGATGTAGGCGATTTCCGCTGAACAGAAGCATAACTGAATTCTATATGCCATACCGCCTGTGTGCGTATACTCGTACGCTTGGATTAAACTTTAGCCCGAGAGTTGAAATTACTGATATTACGGGACGAAGGGTAGGCGACTGTAACTTTCGCGAATCTTCGGATATATACTTTTGGAATTATTAGGGGCTGTAATTGGAGAAAGGATCAGGGATGTGAAATCGGGGAAAATGTTGTAATAAAAGTTTGTCGGGTACTGGTGAGAGAGAAAGAGAGAAAGAGCGTTAAAAAGAGCTAATTTGCGATGTGTTTTAAGATGGGAACGATGGTATTATATGAGGGCTGAGAAGAAGAAGAAAAAAAAAACGTTGAAGGATATTGCTTGAGAGTTTTATACAAGTTTTTTTTCAGAGTTGGCCGAGGAGTTAATTGTTAAGAAGACTATCAGTGGCGTAAGAAGGCTAACTATACGCTTTTCAAACTTTTAATTATCAAGTTGCGTGCTAAATAAATTCGCGCGATCATAAAATTTATTGGGAAATAAACGCGCGTTCAGTATATGCGTTCTGGATAATTAACAAGTTTAATTAAGTAATTATGTTGCGTTTGCCTTTATAGCCGAGTGTAAAAATAAAATATTCATTAAATATAATAAACAAATTTTATGCAACGTTAAAAACACGTATTTATAATTACCGTATCGCGCGTTATACTTCCAAAAAATTATGTATTACAATAAGTATATCTCCTCGTCCGGGATACTATATTTTTCCTTTATACTCTCGCCCGATTTATAATTTACACAAATTGCGAGAATCGAATACATGTATAGACTTACACATTCCCTCGAATCAAATTGACCCCAAAGCCTAATGACATCCAAGAACCTTGTATATCGATTTAACGAACAATAAATTCAACCTCCACCTCCTGCCCCTCGAAACCCAATATAACCAACAGAAACGCCGGATTCTCCCGAAAAACCGTTTACCTCCCTAACCTTTTTTTCTTCGCTCACCACCACATCTAACATCTTTCCTCACCCTCTGCGTTTCTCCCTCGCCACATTGCTGCACGTATCCCTCACGCAACCTCCACGTATACACGCATGTGTCGCACAGATATATACACACACACATACCTACATACACCGTGCACGGCCTTGACCGACTGCCGAAATTTCTGTAGCGAGGGGGCGAGAGAGCGAGAGAAGCGTACGCCCGTCCGGTCTGGCACGAGCTGTGGCTTTTCTACTTGGCTTCGTTTTTTCGCGCGCGCAAGTATGTGACCTGGTTTCGGGGAGCGAATGCTGGTAGAGTGTATGTATAGCAAAGGGGAGCGAGCATAGGAATATATCGACGTGGTAGCTATGGGGGGGAGAACGACTGTGTGGAGCTGGGTTTTTGGGAGAGATGGGGAGTGGCCTCGTAATTAGATGAGGAGCGGTTGTGTGTTGAAAGTGACCTGTTGTATTGAGGGAAATCTGGTTACGAGGGGAGTTGTAGTTGGTGATAGGAAAATTTATTGGAAAATTCGAAGTTGGGCGATGATTTTTGGAGAATTTTTGGTAGGGATGGTATACTGATAGAGAGATGTGTAAATTAGAGACAAATGGGTTTTAATTTGAGTGTTGGTATAGGTATTATGATATTGTGGAAGGTAATGTGTGGAATTTCATTGGGCTTGCGGAGAAAACGTTGACAAGATAATGTAATTGTCTATAATATTGTATTGGGTCTGTGAGATTATACAAGAATATAATTAAAAAAGTCAAACAATGTCGGGTTTTCAATGATCTTTGTGTATTTACCAATCAATGTGTGATCTGTAAAAATCTATCTATAGAAGGAGCTACTGATATAAAAATCGTATAACTGACATTGCAGCAGACATTCACAAAAAAGTGTTATAAATCAGAATGGAAGTGTTGTAATAATATTCCCGTAAAAATATTTTTGCGACATTGCATACTACCACTATCTTTGCATACTACTAGCGAATTATACTGCTGCCGCATTTGTCTTTAACTTTTGATCTAGATTTTACGGCGAGTACATCCTCGACTTTTAGTATGCCAGTATTCCTAATATTATTAATCGTAACTTTGAGATTTCGAACATTCAACCGTATCAGCTGATAGCGCCTGCACCTGAGACCCTAAAATAATGTTGGTTTTAACATAAAGTACGTATCACCTTCCTGATCCTCAATAACAAAATGTGATAAAGTCAGGTATAAAAAGTTCTTTCTATCGTAAATTTCACTCTAAAATTTTAAGCTTCTTATACCGCTTAAACAAATCGTTCCTTACACTAAAAAATATCACGAGTATATACTAGAAAACTTAAAAATTCAAGCGCCCTCATGCAATGTTTCCCTTGTTAATCATAGTCATTTTTGCATTATCGTTTGGAAACTGAGATAAATATAGTATATATATGCTTCGGAGCAAACATTTCCCTGACAATTTTTAAAATTGCATTAGCGATGCCGTATTTATATCGTGAAAAATTACCTCTCGGCGAGCCATTCATATCAATTACACATGTATGTATATACATATAGAGTCGTTGCGAAACATTTTGATCGATGTTGTTGATAATATATATTGATAAATGACGGCAAGTTTTAGCTACAAACAAACGGTGCGGTTGAAAAATTTGTAAATATTTGAAAAAGCAAATTCACACCAAAACTTGTATCTAAGTTTACCAAAAAATATCGTATATTGATCGTCTATTCGTAGTAATGCCCAAAAAACATTTATAAAAAATAACACATTTCGCTCTACCTCCAATCCTTTAAACAAACATTTTAAAATACGAATTACTTCTACTTTTCTAAGCGCAAAAATTCCAATCTTAACGCGCGCATATATATATATATATATATCAACAATCAAACAATAATCCATAACCCCGCGCAGCCGCTCCCTCATTTCTCGCCCGCAGCCCTCGACGTTCAAACTTCTCCGGCAAACTATATGAATTACCAAAGGAAAACCCTTCTCTCTTTTCCTCCTCTCTCTCTCTCTCTCTCTCTCTCTCTCTCTCTCTCTTTCTCTCTCTGTCTTACTCTCTTCCAGAAAGACGCGGAAAGAGAAAAACAGCGTAGCACGGTCCCATCGCGCTTCCTTTAATAAAAAACTTTTCCCTCTCCCTTATGCAGCAGCAGGCAGTCTCGCCAACTCGCGGCCGCGTTCAACTCTTAACGAAATCCCGCGGCGTCGGTCGGCACGGTGCGCGACAAAAATTTAAAATGAAAATTCGAACACACACTCGAAAAGTCATTACCCAAACTCGCGGATAAAAAGAGAATAACGCATCACGTGTATATGTATATGTATTGATATGTATATATGTATATATATACATACTCGTAGCTGTAGGTATGAATAATTACGTCGCGCTTTGGTAGCTCGAGAAACTCGGCCGTTTAATGATTAAAAAGGAGGCGCTACTATGCGCCAGCCGCACCGCTGCATTTGCATATGAACGCGCAGCGACGTAGAGGCGTTTATGCTACCCGCGGAACCTTGCCAACATCGGCGCGCGTGTGTGTGTGTGTGTGTCTCGGTTTTACGAGCGGCTGTGTAGGGAAAAAGGAAGAAAGAGAGAGAGAGAGAAATGCAGCAGCACAGGCTGTAAAAATCCTAATCGGGTGCGTCGTCGGCTTGGAATTATTGCCTATTACAAACGATCGACGTGCGAGTGTCTTTTTATCGTGGCTGTGTAAGTGTATGTGTGTGTGCGGGTAAGGTCTTGAATTAGTTATCGATGACGCGAAGTTGGTGTAGCCTAAGAAAAGGGGGAGATTATAGTGCAGGGTTGTAAGTGGTTTACGGCCAAAGGAAGGGAAATGGTTCGTACGGGAATCTTGTATTTAAAGGTCGCGCGCGCGTGTCTGTGACTGATCGTGTGTAAGTGCAACAACACAGGACTTTTCTATACGGTTTTTCTTAAAGATGAAAATATTTCTTTTCGCAGAAAAGAAAAACGTTGGTGGTGCTAGTACGTTTGTAATATATATATTTTTTGGATATGGATTGAAGAAAATTGGGGTATCGATTTTGAACTGATGGAAGGAAAACTAGAAAATTTGCACGAAAAGTGTGGGTTTTGTAAAAGCAGAGAGCTGTGTATATAATTTCTTGATGAATTTTCGAATGTTAATAGCATCGCCATTGTGTACTTTGACGAAATTTCGATTTTGGAACACTGATAATAGCATAACATTATTAAATTTCGTAACTCGATATAACGACGTATCAGCGAGTGACCCTCCCGAACCTATAGCCAAATTGTACATTACAAAATATTTGTAAAGTACTCGTAGTAATTAATAAAACTTCATTTTCACGGTAATTGACGAAAGTAATTTAACGAAAACATTTAACAAAAAGAAAAATAACAATTATAACGGTATATTACATAATTTAGTATACTACTCGTATATGCTGATTCATCGTTATTCAACTTCCCACCCAATATTCATTACACCGTCGCACCTTCTCTTATATATATAACTCCCACCGCAAAAATCACAAAGTGCTCTACCAATTATTCGCTG
>JAYJLV010000509.1:0-10595 GCA_036873485.1 Torymus texanus
ATGGCCATTTTATAGCCAGTTCCTAATTTAAATGGCCATTTACTAGGTAGAAAATATTTTGGATTTCCACCAGGGAAGTAGCTTATTTAAAATGCCTAACAACTTTCTGCAGTGAAGTAATATACATATAGATATACGTTAACTAAATAACGAAAAACTTGATCAAAACTTAAAATCAGTAAAATTGTTCCAACAAGTAGATCGGAAATATTTTTAATTTATTAGTTTGATAAGACCTTGTTTATTGCGAAAATACTAAATAAACCGTGTGTAGTCAAGCTGCTAAGTATAGTTTCGACAGAAAGTATCGCCAAACTAAGAGGTCCGTCAAATTAAAGATTTTGCAACCATCAATCACTTGACATTGAAATAATAAAAAAAATTCGTTTAGTTTCGCGAAAGCCGCTGAGGAGGCGAATTCAACCAAAATATTTTTTGTTCACCACCGAAATTAGCCAACAAAGTGATGTATAGAAGCCAACCGAAATTGGTTCATCCTTGTTCTTATATTATATTTCGTAACTGCAATTTTTTTTTTTCCTTTCCCATCCTGCAATTCTTCGACGTATGGTCGGTACTTAAGCGCTACGTCGATGTTGTAAACTCCTTCGTTGTACAGGCCTCTCTATAATTCGATAGAAAATTATTCATTACTCAACCCGCACGTCGCTGCATAATATAATATATCAAAATTCGCATAACAGAGCAACACCAGGAACCGGAAAAACAATCTTGCAGATTCTTGACCTTCGTTCTACGCGCGTAAGAACAGGAAACGATCGTGTATTTTGCACACCATGGCCACACGTGTTAATAGCCAGCACGCGTGATGTATATATATAGCAGCTTGGCACAAGCGCATGCAGTTGACGACCTTCGCGAATTCATCCGTCCCGAAGCTATATACAACGATATTCGCGGCTCTAGGATGTTGTGGTCGCAATTCTTTTATCTTTGACAAGGGGATCGGGGGAAAACCTTGAGGGACGACTTTCGTCCTTTATTGCAGCGTTCTCGTTCTTTTTTTCTTCAGTGCGCTCGGGGAGCGGGTCAACGAGCGCCGAGCTATGTAACGACACACAATCCCGAGCAGTTTACTTACGAACGCTGGCGTGGACAATTGACGTTGCGAAGCGCGCGTGTATATAGACGCGGGCGACGTGGTCGCGTGTTGGTGCGCGCACACGACGCTGTGACGGCAATCGAAGGCTTAATCGGTTAAGTGCCAAAGAAGAGCCGTGCCAGTTACGATCGGTGCATTTAAATATATATCACTTGCATTGTTTTGGACGCGAAAAGAATAGCATAGATCGCTGAGATACGGGTATGGAATGTTAAGCACGGTGTCGAAATTGTATGTATAAGAAAGGTATCGTCGAATTAGTTTTGTATTTATCCAAACTCTTTGAAATTCATCTGATGATGGTAATTTTGTTACGATATGAGATTCAAGTGTGTCAAGCTTGTTGAAGATTGCCAATTGCAATAATTGAAACGTTTTAGATACAGTGTGGTAAAATACGAATCTTCCGAAATGCGGGAAAAGTTCTTGATCATCTTTCACGCGGCAGCGTTCATGCAATTCGCCTTTTCGGTCTATTACGACCTAATGTACACCCATGTACCCATCGAGGTGGGACGAGTCCACAACGCCTACGGAGGAAAATTCAAGTTCCTCACATTCTGGGATGCGGTTTGTATTTGAAACAATAAAAAAAAAAACATACTAACTTATAAGAGAAGCTTTTAATTTAATTAAACTCGTCCGAAATTTTTACTATACAATTTAAAGTATCGTGAGGTTCATATTCACATTTGACACGTAACGACAAATTGAAGTCAACTCGCATTGTCTGTCAACGAGACACGCAAGAGTGCGTGCGCGCCACTTTAACCCACTGGTAAATATATGTAGACTACTTTCTGGCGCCACTTAGAATTGGCTTTGCGTTCAGTTTCTGGTCAATGAGTGATGTAAGAAAAATGTTGTTACGATGTCAAACCTGCGTCGTTTTGTATAGAAAGAAACAGTGATCAGAATTACAGTTCCGCGTTAATGTTTAATAATTAATCGAATTAAGGTTAAAGCTTAAAACGTATAATTATTCACAAGGTAAATTATGATTACTGTACGAATGTTACAATTCAACTTTATAATAAACATCACATTGACATTACTGCAGACGAAATTATCATTTCGTTTGTAGTTGTTTACAACTTCTGAGAGCCCATTTAGCAAATTGCAATTAATAGTTGTAGTTTTACGTAATTTGAAGTCCGACTTTAGCGTACAAAATTTCTTTAAAATGATAATAGTATAATTTTATCGGTAGCCGCTCTAATGACCTGGCATTATCAGGTTGTAATCTGGTTTGTTCTTTTGCGCCTGAACAATCTTGTCACGGTAAATGTAGTAAAATTACTGTTACATGGACAATTCCTTATACACTTGCTAGCGCGCATATATCTGTATATACAATTTTGGCACAACAATTTCATTGTACCTACAAACGTTGTCGATACATAATTTTTGTTTCTCTTTCCACCGGCACGCGATTCTCAAGGAGATTACTTATTAAAACTTAAGTATCATTCTCTTCGTCAAAGTTCTTCGTTAAATAACAAAGCTAAATACTCACTTTAAAAGTGACATTGATAACGCACTCGCTCAACAATGCAACTTATGGATTACTCATGCAATTGACTGTTGGAAAACAAATACTCACACACGGAGTCACAGTTATGCATTATTTTCCCATCATCGCGGACCCCATTATACTTCACGGCGCCACGTAACACAACACAACAGCCCCATATTTCTGTTACTTCATCTCTCCTTATATATTATAGAATCCGCGCGCTCTTTTGCATATATATACTACCACAATTCCCTCCTCGATCTATATATATATATATACATGTACGTATAAAGCCACACTGTACCGACGTGTGCGCTCGCCTTCCGTATTGCGTAAGCGTGAAAACCGTATATAAAGGTCTCCCTCTAACTTTCGAACAAGAATTAGACAGCGATATAGTCGAGTAATTACCGTATGACATAAGCTGGCGCGCGCGGGGCGATCAGTGGGTCTGTGCGAGCTCGAAAGCTGATGGCGCGCCGCTATACACCGCACCGCCGTATGGTCGCCGTTGCTTTTACCGCTCTAGTAGTACCGGACCCGTGAGTTTACGTTACCGCATCGCAATTCCTCCTGTGCAGGTCGCCGTTAAAGGTTAACGCATACACATATATATATATACGTATAGCATCGGGTTTTGCCGCTGGACCGCGAGTCTGGCCGTTCGGCGTGGATATATAAGCGTGTAAGAGATGTTTCGAAATAGAGAGCTGCGCGTGATTGTTTCTTGTATGAGGAAGCGCGACTGATTTGCGAATTTACGAGATTACGAAGGAAATTTCGTATTATTATCGTTATGAAGTTTATGATATTTATTAGGACTGGTACATGCGCTGGGAATAAAGTTTAATATAAATTGGTGATACTTTTGCAGAAGTAGCCATAATGTATCGTAAAGCTATATACTGTAGTAGAAAGTTGAAAAATACCATACTTTATATAAAAATTTAATTAATTTTCCTATACCTCTAGTGAAATTTTCTATTAAGTATGATGATCTTTCAAGTTTTTTTAAAAATTCTTAATTAATTAATTTTATCATAAAAAGTATACACAGTATTATAAACTGAAAATAGGAACCACGCTTTATTATTTTAACATACAATTTTTTTATAACGTTTTCGTTTGTCAAGATTTCCATGACGTCTATGAAAATTATCATAGAAAAAAATACCTGATTCATCAGGTTTATAAGTAATATTTATATCTTTAGAGAATAAAGTAGAAGATATTTATTCAGTAAATGTTGACGTTCCATTTTCCTTTGAACAATGATAAACTTGCTATATTTATTTTATGATTTTCTTTGATGAACGATGCTAAACTGGGTATATTTAGTTTATGATATATACGTAATAAATTTTCCAATGGAAAATAAAAATACTAGAGAAAACATTGATCTTCAAAAACTATGAAATAAATGTATGAAAAAAAGTTTCTGAGAAATTTAAGTTAAACATTTATAAATAATATTAAATAATTTCTATGGTAATGTACTATTGTAATTTATTTCTCTTTTTTTTTCTTTTGCAGATTGCACAAACTGTATTTTTCCTAATATGTCTTCTCAACGACATCTTTGGGACGAGTAGCGTCAGTCCGAAAAAGAGACCGTTCATACGAAAATTCAAGGACTTCTTTCACGCCGCAATCGGTTTTCCAGTGTCTATGGTAAGTAATGAGTATTCTTGCAATTTCGCGTAACTGAATGTCTTTCTTAATTACTTTATTTTTTTTACTTCATTGGTCAATACGCTGCGAAATACCTCTTTGTCTTCTAATAAGCCTGTTCATCAGCGTGGTTTTAGTAAGAATTTCTCCGAAGTATTATGAAATATATACGAGAGCTGTTATTTATGATAATTTGACGTGACGAAGTAATGCAACTAAAAAGTATAGAAAGGAAGTTGAGTTTTCTCGGGAAAACATGCAAATAACATGAATTCGAGCTGTAGATTATTTAAATATTTTCCACGTACAAACATCTTTGAAGAACAATACTTTGTGTGTACCTACACATTTAACTAAAAAAATACAACTTATATACCTCTCGCGCATTCCATTCAACGTAGAATAATAGTAATTTAGTAATAATGTTAGTGCAACTGCCATGTGCTAATGAACATGTAAAACAGTTCGTAGGAATCACGTTCTGGGCCCTTATGTTCGTGGACCGTGAACTGGTATTACCTAAGGCACTGGATCCTTACTTCCCGGTGTGGCTCAATCATCTGATGCACACGATGATAATGGTCACCACCGTCTTGGAAATGATCATGGCGCCGAGGCAATACCCCAAGCGATCGCAGGGTATGGCTGGCCTTGCTGGCTTCATGCTGATTTACTTAGCCTGGTATGCCTTTTTCTTAAATTAATTTGTATAAACATCAAAAAATCGTACAAAAATCCCTACTTTATTAGTCAAAAAATCCTATAATTTTCATTTATACCATGTATGAATAAATTATTTCTTGTGTTTCAGGATGCACATTGTATATTACAAGAGTGGAGTGTGGGCATATCCAATTATCGAAGTTCTGTCGATACCATTGAGGATTGCCTTTTACGTAGTTTTGATAGTTTTCGTCATAGGGTTGTACTTCGCTGGCGAAGCCTTGGACCGACTGATTTGGGGTGAATATCGTAACATAAAATCATCTTAAAAATATCTACTTTCTTAACTTTTCAAATCACTATTCTCGATCATTCACTCTCAACGACATTCATTAAATATAGAAAATTCATTAATCATCTCAACTGTATATTTGTAATTTTAACATTGGTAATGGCTGTACTAAAATAAGTCTCATTACAAGTAGATCACATCTGTGTCTTTTACAATTTTCATTTGTATTTCTCACGCGATTCATACTCTTATTGTTGGTCTTTGGCGCAATACTTTTTTAACGCTTTCTTAAGCTGTCGAAACACCGCACCTACATTGTGCTTATCAATCGCAACCGAACTGTCTTTTTCCACACGTATTTGCAACGTTCAATTAGTACTTTTACGTGTACTACTATTTTAAAATTTTTGCAATTTGTAGAAAATGTTCCGCACGATGAGACCAAAAAGTACTTGCTGTCAAAAGAATAGACTGAAAATCATGAAAATGCGATGGTAAAAGGCGGTATTTCATTATAAAATTTTATTGTGCATGTGGCGAATTAACAATAGCTCCTCTTAACAAATGGTTGGGTTTTGAATGAATCGTAAGCATTATAATGTAATTAAAATGAGGCTATTTGTGCGGCATGTAGGCAAAAGACATCTAGCCGAAGCCAACGAGCCGGAACTGAAAATATAGAGTGCAGAGAGAGCAATTGCAAGAGGATTTTTCATAAATCTTCCATCTACAAATCGCATGAAAACAACCCTCCACATTCTATCAGAAGCTACAGTTTTTGCGCCTTAAGGGTAGAGGAAATTGTAACTTACATTATACTTTTTCAAAACCATTGTCCGTGCAACCGCGATTCTTATCTGCTAACGGAATATTTTCTATACTAAACAGTTTTTTTTTAAAATGACACTGCCAACTTGATAGATGTGCCCATATATGTATAAATTGTACATATGAAATACACTTCTCTTTGATCAATATATAAATAGTCTTTTGACAAATTGTTTTTTAAACTGAAGCATATTTACAATAATAACTTTGATAACTTGTATTATCATATTAAAAGAGTCAAAATCAAATGAGTAAAAGTGGCCCTCCATTGTACGTGAGAATATATAAATTAGTTACAATGATTCACGAGTAACAGTAATATTGGCCTTCAATATTTTATACAAGTGTTTAATTTTTCTTTTACTGCCAACAAGTTTTTGAAACATTTTTATGAAAGATACGTTTAAGATAGTGCTTTATATTAGCACTATAAGAAAAGACTGAATTAAATTCTCATGAGAAATAATTTACTCATATTCTTTTATTAAAATTTTTAAATTTGATATCAAAGATACGTCATATAAACAATACATCTGATCATACGTATGCACCATCGTGTATTCTCATATTGAATGTGTATTCATCATGATATCAATTTCGATGTAGGTATATGTATATGTAAACATATTCCTTTACACAATTATCCTCTACCCTTAACTTAAAATAGTATAATTAAGTCATTTAATTTTAGAATAATCGCGTTATTGTAAATTTACACTGTATATTTACTGCGAATGTGTTCAATATGTGATTATTTAAAATCGTATTATCTGAATTTATCAAACAAGCTTAGGCTTAAATTTGATTATACTGTTAACGGAAGTCGCTATCCCGAAAATTTAACGATTGCCACAAATCAAAACGTGCGACTTCTTGCTTTAAAACTAGAGTTCCTTTTAATTTGATAAGCTTTACAATATAAATATAAATTCGAATTAATTGATTAGAATTTAGTAATAGTTTTATATCAAACAAGTACATCTGCTACTTATTTGAAATTTGTGTGACGTCGAATGGTGGGCCGCTTATTATGATACAAATATTATTGCTATAAATTAGAAACCCACTTTTTAAATTTGTATAGATTTATGTTCGTATAAATAAATTTTTTTTTCAATAATGTATATAGTAGCTGATGTTTCTTTTTCTTGTTTCTGTATGCACTTTTGATCGAAAATACACCATTTGTATGGCCTAAGTATATATTTCTTTGAATTTGTAATTTTTAAGTTTTATTATTTATAAGAAATTTATTATCGTTTTCGATAATAATATGCTGTAACAATTAGGTCGCATAATTTTAAAATTATTATGTAGAAATTCAATTTATTTTCATTAAAATATAATGTTTGATTCGTTTATTTACATTGTTTCAGTATATCTTGAGAGATAATAAAATTAAAAACTTTTTATCCTTTTTCTTTACTCTTGGTCACACTTACAATGAAAAAGAAGAAATAAAAAGGATAAAGTACTAGTTCTTTAATGGCATAAGTACTAGAATTTCTAGCATTTATAGATTTATTCCTTGTAGTTTAAGTTTAAATAAACTATCTTTAAACACCTAATAGGTTTTTCGATTTAATTCTTAGACTATCTATCTTTTTCTGGTTAGTTTTATGTAAATTATCTGTACTATTCTATTTTGATTATATTATTTTGAGCTTATTTGTATAAGTAATAAGGAGTAATACTAAGATATGATTGTCAATGCGTAGCATGTATCTCTTTACGTATAAAGCTACTTTCCTCTTCTGGCGTAAACTTAAATCATAGTCTACATCTTTGATCACAGCAAAAATATTTCGTAATTGATGATTTTCATCTACTGTGTTTATTATGATTTTTATTTTACAAGGTGCACTCAGTGGTATTTATAATTATTATATTATATATTTATTTTTCCATTTAAAACACAATACAAAAATTTTTAAAGATAATGTAAGTTTTATTATATGGATATATATAAAAATATATTTAACATGAAACATTTACTGTTTGCTTTCATTACTGGTCATTATTTTGTTCATGTGACTAATATATATTACAAATACGGGAGTAGAAAAATATCAGATTTTATCAAAATTCATTATTAGAAATAATTATTTCTCAAGAATTCAAAGAATTAATTTTATAAGTAAAATATATCTACTAGTGATGTGTTACTTTCACGTATTTGTTATGTTCTTTTTTTATCTCCTAATGAATGGCTCAGCACTGTAAAAACTGCAATAAAAATATTACACATCAAATTTGTATCAATCGTGTAATGTTTAAATCGTAATTGTATTTTTTAGAAATTAAAAATAATCTTAATTAGCATTCAACATCACCAAGTATATTTATTACATTTTTTAAATTTAAATATCTTTGTAAACAACTTCAATTTTATATTAAGTTCATCTCGTTTGTTATAATTTACTTTTTTCTTTTTTCAGGAAGTACTGTTAAGTACGTGGAAAAGAGCAGTAAGAAGAAAAAATAAAACTGCTTAACGCCTAAATTGTGATAAATACCATCACATTGATTAGTGACTTTATCTTTTTTTACATTCGTATAACTTAACAACAATGGAAAATGGAATACATCATTTCCATAATCTTGCCTAATTTATAATTACCGTTAAATTTTCCAATGAAAATAGGAATTACGATTGAACGCACTTAAGTTATCTGTGAAATGCATGGGTAGTGTTACAATATTGCAATTATTGAATAGTAAAATGATTTAGGGTTGCGGTATTCTAGTAGAGTGTATATTCTTTTTTCTACTTACTCTTTAGTATATCAATATTTTGAAGTCATGCAAAAAAAACGCATACTTCCAACGATTAATGTATATGATTTCATAAGCATTTATAACATTAATATTTTATACAATAACTCATTCTTGTAATAAATTGTTATATTTATTGTAACAAGATGAATCTTATTCATTTCGGCGCATTTCATTATAATATTAAAAAAAATGTGGAGATCGAACATTTAATTCAAATATTTATTTATTCAACCGACAGTTATTGTTACTAAAATTTAATTTTTTTTCATTTACTTACAAGAATAATAGAAGTCAACTGAAATTCATAAAAAAAAAAATATGTTGAAAAGTTATTGATATGCTGACATAATATATTTATTCTGCTTTTCATAATTCCGTAAAAGCATTTATTTTTATATAAATAGTAATATTAATGTATCTTATGATTGTTTGTTATGATAAAAATAGAATTGATTGAACATATGTTATTGTAAGAATACTAAAATATTAGCTAATAATCCGAATATTTTGATATGTAAATAATAGCCCAAATTATTTAAGAGCATACCCCCGTGCCTCTTGGAGTATACCTATACAAATTTAGATAAAAATGAGTTTCATGTTTAAAATAAAAATATACTAACAAATAAACATCAATGACAATTATATAGAAACAGCATAGTACAATCTGGATATTATGATTTTTCCTGCGATATTTTACACTGACATTTTATGTGAATGCATAATTTTAAACTAAAATACTTATATTCTTAGTAGAAACCGAAGACAAAAATATCGAATAGTAAATTTTATAATTTATCTACAGAATTATAAACTGTATAAAAAAAAAATTGGTTCAAAAAATATTATTGAACTTATAATTTATTTTGTTTGTGTATGCTCGAATTAGAATGATTACAAAATTATTTATTAGACTATTTATCTTGAAAATTTAGAATAGATAGTTTATTTTGTTTAAAAGTATTTCTAAAAAGTCTTGTACTATAATATCACAATTTTGGAAAAGAAAGTAGAGGATATATTATTATGTACTCAAGTTTTTTGCAGATTTAAGTAGTTCTCGCCATCAATCAGACCTTTGGTCACTGTGAGAAAACGAAACTTGGATGATGACACATCGTTTATTAATAAAAATAATCATTTTTCACCGAATTGAATAAAAATAAAATTCTTTAACATTCGTTCAATTTATTATACCTCCTATCCTTGTATCTTCTCCAAAAATCAACATATGTTATTGTAACATCGTTACGCGTTTTTAAAAATAAAAAAAAAAAAAAAAAATTTAAACAATTTTTACAATAAAAATTAAAATCTTTTTTTTATTATATCGTAAACCGTAATCCACCACTACCAATTCAACCTTGGAATACGAAGAGATCGATTTTTTTTTTACCTACACCAACGAAAGGTTTAGAACTTGTCATAAACGTATCCGGGCCGCATCTTTAATCCCATGTGCAAACTTCATACTTTCCCTTTTATTATTATATTTTTCTTTTCTTTTTATTAACGCCTAACCGAAAATTTCTCGTCATAGTAATAAAACTAAACCTTTTAGAAAAATCTGTATTTCCCACGTTCAGAGAACTCGTACGCTCCTTAAGAAACCTTAAAACTCGTAAAATTTTCTCTTTTCTTTTAGTATACGAAAAAAATATTATTTTCAGTTTTTAAACTTATAATACTTACAATTATTTAACTATATTGTAATTTTTAATTCT
>JAYJLV010000540.1:0-10593 GCA_036873485.1 Torymus texanus
TGTGTGTGTGTGTGTGTGTGTGTGTGTGTGTGTGTGTGTGTGTGTGTGTGTGTGTGTGTGTATATATATATACACGCTGAAGTTATATACACGAAAATAAGCGAACCGTGTCATTATACTAGCAACATGAAGTTTCTGCGTTAATTAACTTTCCTTGTACTTGTTACTGAGATTTGCAAAGAATTATTTTCTCGCAAAAATTACCATAATGCATTTTGACTTCACGATGGTACTCAAATTCCTATAAAAATAAATATAACTTGCAACGAAAAGTGCTGTAAATCTAGTAAAAATTAAAAAAAAAAAATGTCAATCTTTGTTAAAAATCAGCGATATTCATGCAAATTTTAGTATATCGCATGTTTAAAATAAATTACGGTGTAATTCTAAAAAATTATAGTATTTTTTTCCAGCTTTATTATTCTACGTGAAATTACATTGTAAACTATAATGTTGCCTCTTATATTGGCTCTCTATACGCTTTCTGACCAACGGCGACTGCCTAAAATGTTTTACGAGCATCGTTAAAAAGGTGCGTTTGTGTCAAAACACGCCCACGCCCTTTCTAAATATCAAAATTTATGCATTCAAAGTCAATGAATGTGCGTTATTTCGATCATCATTCATCATAAACCAAAGTACAATTTGTTACCGTCACCGTACATTAACAAACAATCATTTAAAACTTTCTCATCTACATTTCAACTATTTCTCTCATTCCAAAAAAAGAAAACTTTCTCAATACCTACAACCGTGACTATTTCTATCACACATACACACATAGATTCACTTAAGCAACCTTTACCACTTTAAAAACCAAACAAAACTTCACCTCGTCTCGGTCACGTCTCTTCTCTTGCTAAAAACGACGCAAACAAATCTTTCTCTCTACGCACTCGTTCCCCTTTGTACTAAAAGAAAAAAAAACGAAGAACTACTGCAGCACATACACATACTCGCTGTCATCGTCTCTGCTCACTCGCTTGCGCGCGCGCGCGCGTGCACGTGATTATCCGCGTTTTTGCCTGGCTCACTCGCGCGAGCGGATAACCTCTCCTTTCTCTGTCTCTCGACTCGCTCATATATGTGTGTGTGCCTGCGCACACACGGGAATTCTCTCTGTACCTCCGCGGTCGTTGCTCTCGTGCTCGCGCAGGTGAATCGCTCGCGAGAGCGGTAGCTCCGAAATGCTAGCGAGTAGCCAGAGACACACATATATATACATACATACGCAACGTGTCTCTTTCTTTCTTTCTCTGCATGAGACGTGACTTTGTGTAACGGTGGATCGGAGAGGTTCTTTTTTTGGGAGAGGAGTTTTTTTCGTAGGTGTGGATTTTGCAGGTTTCAGGAGAGGTTCTTTTGTGGAAGGGGTTTGATTTGTTCGGAGTTTTCGGGAAATGTGGGAGTGGTTTGAGGACGATGAAATGGATGTTATGAAGCTTTTGTTATCGGTATGAGTGTGGGGAAGTAAAGGGGCTTTAAATTTTGGAGTAAGGTACGTGGTAGTGATATTATAGAGATAATATATTTTATACTGAATATTTGCAACTGTCCCTATGTCTCTTTTCAAAATAAAATACTAACTTTAAAAGATTTTAGACAAAATTTCCATACTTGTTATGAAACACTATTACGCTCCTTGACCTTTAAACTATAATTTTTGTTTTTATTTCGATGGTTTACATTTTAACTGTTAATTTCTTTTTATTTTGATGGTAAGATTTGTTCAAAACTAGAATAATTTTTATTGACTCAATTATTAAAATCTCAGCCATCTAATTTTTGTTGTAAATCTAAAAACATTTACATTTTTTATTACAAATCTAAAAAATAATGCTGACGTCGCAAGCATCAAATTACAAATTCCGTAACCCTACCTTTAACTCTCTCTATCTTTTCTTTCAAAATTTTTATTTGTCGATCAAACTGTCTGCACGATCGGCACGCCCTTACATCTCCTCCTTGTATAAATCAGATGAACATCCGTCGCAGCATCAGCAGCAGCGGCATCTCTGCAATAATAAACGCGGCGCCTAGAGCCACAATCAACGTCGTCGTTGTCGTCCTATAGTCGCACACGCGACGAACTCCGATTAGCCCAATTTCAACGGCTGCGTGCCGCGCATTCACGCATGCTTTATCCAAAAGGGGCGTACGAAGGGCACCCCTTTAATAATAAAAAAACCGAGTGTGGTCTGGCTGTTCCGGCAATTTGCCTAATTCTGACCTGTCTCGCGGCGACGGCAGAGTGGATCTTTATATATAGATAATAATTCGCCGAATGCGAGTTGGAAGGAATCGTGGATTACGCGTTCGCAGTGTGTTATAAACAATGGGCGGAACGAGGGTTTGATTCCGTAATTGGTCGTATTTTCGAGCATAACGATGGTTAAACTGACTGTTGAGGTTTAATTTGCATCTATTTTAGACTCTTATTTCGCTATAAACGCGGTCTCTCAATCCTAAAAGGAAACATGGGCTAAAGAACATTCTTCTTAACTTGTGTTAGAGAAATGTACTTTATTCAGTAATTGTATACCAAAAATATTTAGGTATAGAATTAGGTATATAGTGATCACATATAGGAAAACTTATACGTATCTTTTGATAAATTTTATTCGTGATGCTGTAAGGTAAAACTATTACCACAACCTAAAACCATAAACCTAACCTATAGTAAACCATACCTAAACCTAATGTACGAAGTATACATTTTTCACCAAACATACCCAAAAAAAAAACCCTCAAAGTCTCGCAACCAAGATTTCCTTTGTTTTTCCTTGCACTTCCGTGTCGCCTGCTACATTTCAATAATAATAATCATTACCGTGAGTAGGTAGCAAATCGCCAGCAGCTCATAGCCTTGCGCGACTTGTTGCATTGACCCACTCGCGCGGGCGCATGCCGAGGGCGAGCGTAGAGTCCGCACTCGCGTACTGTGTAGTCGCGTGCAGCGAGAGAGAACTGGAGCGGTTCGGAAAATAATATCTCGTCGTGTCGTATTTTTATCTCTTTCTGCTGTGTTTTTTTTAGGCGTCAGCGTGCGCGCCCGCGCGTTCTCGTAGGTTTTGTGTCGCATATATTGCGCGTTGTACTGGATTGCTACTATAAGTTTTTGCCGTGGTTGTGTGATAAGGTCGTTGCGATAAAACTAAATACCTGGAATGGTATATAAATTTCAAGGAGACTGTATTCGTATCGCGAAACAAATGATATAATTTCGTTAGAATCAGGAATTCGAATAAACCGTAATAGTATCAATCGATACTCACGATGCATCGTAAAATTCTCACCGTCGACTAAAACACCTCCGAATCCATAATTTATTTCGTGGAAGTAACATTCCCGTCGAGAGCAATTCTCGTACGTCAAGCTACACGTGAACTGTGTGTGTATATGTATATGTATACCTTTGAAGTTCCCTAACATACACACATACACATGCGTCACTGCCAAACCGCAATAGCGCGTCTCCACTCAAATAAATCGGTGTGGCGGTAGCAACGGCCGCTACATATACAGACGGAGAAAGAGACCGAATTATCGCGTCATGCGTGTCAATGCACTCGCACTCATGTTCGCATATACATATATATACAGCTGACAAAATAAAGAGTAGGGAGAGTTGTCGACGACTACGTTGATGTGTATGTGTGTGAGCGCATGGAAAACCAGGTCACGTGTGTGCGCGCAACACGAGGTGGGGGCTAATTATGAGCTGTAATTACCAGCACACGAAAATAGAATCTAATTGTCCTCGTTTTGCCTTTCGTTCTTACATGGCGGCGGAGAGGAGCTACTACCATCATCTCTGTTGCTACTGCTGCTGGCTTCAAAGCTGACATTTGCTTTGAGTTGAGCGCGAGCTTTTATTTCGTTTTTCATTGTCTCTCTCACATATACATATACGTATTCGTGTGTGTGCCGGTTCTTCTGTTGGCTCGAGTAAGCCGGGCGCTCGTTAGTACAGCACGGTAGCAGCAGCAAAAGCGTAGAGTTTTTTCCAGGGTGTTGGAAGTTTCTTCTCTTTCGCTGCGGCTGCGTGGAGATTCAAGTTGACGTTGTCGCTACTGCTGCTTTTATTTTTGCGATGACGAGGCAGTGCTTCTTTTTACTTTCTTCCTTTCTTTTTGTAGGTTAGGTGCGTCAGGTCGGGTTCAGGTATCTCCTTTTGTGGATTCGGACGTGAGTGTTTGTTACAGGATGTTCTTGGTTCGCGAGATATGATTGTTATCGAAAATCCTATCCAGATTAATTTGTATGGTGTAGGGTTTTGGAAAATTTCATATTTAGCGTAGAAGATTAATTTTGATTCGAAACACATTTTATCAATTTTCTTGGTATTATACATTTAGCAATTATATATTTTATTATATTGATTATTATAATTTGACATTTCGTCTGAATTGTTATTTATTATTTAAACTAAAACATTGTAAATATTTACCAGTTCAACTAAAATTATTCTCAATAATTCATGTTACACACTGACATTAAACAATTACGTTGAAATTTACCAATATCCCAAAATTACGCATTAATTCAAATTTTACCTTTTATTCAGTAATATCCAATTCCAATAAATAAAAAAAAAACACCGATATAATGGTCAAAATGACTACCAAAAATTTAAATCAAAATTCAGTACTCTGATAAAACACGAATCGATAACTTCTCTACCATCATTATTACTCATTAATTATAATTAATCAACGAACCCAACACTAATTCAAAAGCAATCGGTCACTGTCAAAAACCAGTTTTTTTTTTGTTTCGGTGACGAAAGTACCACCCCACGCGTAACGAATACCAGTCACACCACTTACAACAAGTGCCGTTGTGTTGTCATTCCTCTCGTTGTCGTCGCTGTCATCGTGCCATACCTTATGGAATTCGTGAGCTTGCAGAAATTCACAACTCGCGACGTGCAAAATTGCATACTCCCACGTCGCGCGATAATACATACGCACATACATATATATGTACATACTTGTAAATTGAGTTATCGCACCTTAATATTTCCGGCGCGCGCGCCCGCGTTGTGCTTATCTCCGTTCGCGCGTGCGCGCGACGGTGGCATTTAATTTTATTACTCGCGCACGCGCATGCGATGGAGCAGAGATTAGTTCGACGCGCGCGGTCGATTAATTAATGCAAATTGCACGAGAGGTGATTGTGAAATATGGCTGACTTTGTTGCGAAAGTGTGTGTATGTGTGTGCACACCTATATAACAACTCGTATGATTAAAATTTCGTTTTGTAATTTTCTGTCGCGTTTGTATTGGAACCAAAACACAATGCAGCGACGAAGGAATGTATAATAATAGCAACGCGAGTTTAGACTTTTAAATCTTGCGCGACGAAGAAAGGGGGAGGGGAGAGATCTGATTACGGGCTATTTATGGCGGTTGCTCGCGCGCGCTCGCGCTCACGACGATTTAGTGCATCATTATGATGATTTTTCCTTTCTTTGTTTCAGGTGAGTGTCTGTCGCTAACTACTACTTTCACTATGTGTGGCTGTGCCCGATGTCGTCGTAACCGTAAGTGCCGCGAGTGTGTATATATATACAGCTCGCAAAAAAAAAAACATATTGCAAAACATTTGAATTTAAATAGTTTTGTGAGACTGCGATTAATTAATTATCTTTAATTAGGAGCGATTTTTTCACGCTACCGACGCTTATTAATTGAAATTTTCTCGCGCGCGGCTTGTTTTCATTTTCCGTTTGTTGTGACGCAACACAACGCGTGTGTTTGTGGTCAGTGAACTTTTGATAACGTTAACGTTAGCGAATTTATAAGTATATGCGCCTTGATTTACGCGGAATTCTCGTCGATTCTAAGATAATTTTATATGCTCGTGAACGTGCGATTTATTATAACTAGTTTATATTAAATTCGCTAACAAGGTGAATAAATTAGATGCGGATATATATATATATATATATATATATATATAGTTAAAAATCATTTAGGGTTGTGTAACCCTGCGATCAGTAGTTAATGAATCAGAACTTTTTTTTTTTTTATGAATGGGAATTCGCGCAAAATAATGATCTTGGTTTATCGCTGGGGATTGATAAAGTAAAGTGAACTATTTACAGTATCTATAAAAATTAAAGCTATTTTCCAACGTTAACTATATTTCAAGAGAACGAAGGTGAAATACCAAAGGTGTAGAGTTAGATTAAACGCTACAATTCTCACAACAATTTCATTTATTTACAATACATCTTCTTTTATACACTGTCCCCATTATTTATATAAACAACTTCCAATTTCACCACCATGTAACCCATAGCTTTCAATAAATTCCAATGCATCAGCGAACTCGTACATTTCCGTTTTACCTCGTATACGAAAACGGTACATACGCATACACAGCTGTATACTCCTTTATCTCCGTTGAAATCCAGTTTTCGTAAGAGTTTCAATTTCCGCGAGGGCGTCGTCGTCGTCAACTCTGCAGAAAAAAGAAACGCTTCTTCCGCTGTGAGGGCGTTCGCCTCTTTCTCTCTCTTATTCTCCCGTTCCACAGGTTTCAAAATACGCGTGGAATTTCTAATTTCGTTTGCGTTCGCTTCTAACTCTTCCCGTTTCCCGTTCGATTTTTTTTTTCTTCCAGTCGACTGATTATCCGTAATCGTTTGTTATTCAAGCTTCTGAAAGTAGACGTTTTTGCTTATTAAGTAGATCTCATTCTATGGGCTACTGTGGTATAACGATGAAGCTAGACTATACTAGCTATTGCTGCTATTCTCGGAAGCGTGAGAAAGAGTCTCGCAGTAGTGCGTCGATTAGCGAGTTGGTTAGCATACTCGAAGGATTCTTGTCTTTCTATCTTTTTTTTCGGGGAAATTTGCGTAGGTTTGTTTAAAACGTATTTTTTCTTTTTTTTTAAATAAATTGTCGTTTTTTTTGATTAAATGTGAAACTGGAAATCACTTTTTATCTTACACTATAACAGAAGAAAAACAATTCATTAAAATTCAAGTCGCACATATCAGCCTTCAATATTATAATAACATTGCTAAACAACAAAATCAAACAAACTTTCATCAATTTTCTTCACTATTCCTTACCATTCATCAAACCTCTTTAAATTAGTAAGTAAAACACACGAAACCCTTCATAAAATTTTCAATAACCTTATAATCCTACACAAAATAACCTGACTATTTAATATAAACCGTCGATTAAATGTCTGCGTGTGGGGGACAAAAAATGCCACAAATGAAATAACACGGTCATTGCCGTCGTTCCCTTGCGCCAACTATTTCCCGATATATACCCTGAAAACCAATATAATTCCACACTCATTATTCTGGTGAATCAATATAACGCCTCTCTTTTCGCGCATATTAACACAGACACGACGTGCGTCTCTTTAAAAAAAAAAAAAAAAAAAATATCTATCGATTCGCACCTCTTTCTCTTCTTTTTTTCACTTCCACCTTTCACCTATATATACACATGCGAGTATATGCGGGCTTGATTAAATTAATCGATTTTTGCGCGAACGCGAGCAGTTCTCTTGCCTAATATTTATTTCGGCGCTATCAACGTTGGCTTATCGGCTGGCTCACTCGCTCGCTCGCTTTAATATCTCGGATTCGTTGTTTTCTTTTCTCTCTCTCTCTCTCTTTCTCTTGTTTCGCGTCGTCTCGTTGGGTATATATGTTTCTGTTTTGGCGCGCGTCTGGCAGTAATTTTTTAGCGATGCTATCGGTACGCCGAATCACTGAATTTCGACGAGTGCAATTGTTTTTTCGTACAGTCGCTGCTGCTGATAGACGCAGTTCATCCGGTTGTTTCATTAGAATATAAAAGAATTTGTGAGTTGACGGTAACGTATATTATTTTGTAATTTATGCCATTTATGGTAAAAATGTTATAATCCTTTTAAAAATTTCGAATATATTCTCTTATTACATTGAGAAAAATGTACAATAAATAAATAAACGAAGATTCAGGAACTACGTGTTTGTGTATATATAAATCTCGGCACATTTGTTTACTTCTTTATCGCTCCACATAAATTCGGAACCAAAAACGGCACAGTCCGATAAGGTGACAGATTGAAAACATAAGCAGCGAAATTGTCGTTGCACGCAATGTATCCGAATGATGATGTAAGTGATGACCTTAAGCGCCAAGAGAGAAAGAGAGAGAGAGAGAGAGAGATAACTGGATTTTAAACAGCAGAAAAGTCGTTATGGTCTCACTTATATCGAGTTTGTCGACATTCCTTTTTAAGAAAATAAAACGATCATTTCGTCGTTGCCTCACGGTACGTACGCGTATATATACGCGTGAGTGCAAATACATTTTCATTCGGGTAATATTGCATGCATATATATATATATATATATATATATACACACACACACACACACACTTATTGCTCCATTAATGGAAATAAAATAAGGAATTTCGCTGATTGTCTGTATATCGAGTTGATTTACAAGTAAACGATAAATTTTTTTTTTTAAATTCCTGTATATCTCAAAGATATACAATTTTTCCTTCACTTTGCAATTTATACATGTCCTCTCAATTTACTGTAAAACACGTCGCTTTTGACCCAATCTAAAAACCGCGTCGTTATATCTTTACGAAGCCACTCATCATTCAGCAGCATCCACCCACCATCAGACGTACACACACATATATACGCACACCCCTCGTCATGTCTCCTATTCTTCTCTCGCACTTCTCCTCTTTCGACGAGAGAAAGACCCTGGCACCGATAAGGAATCATTCTCTCATTCCCTCCCACTCTTACTCTCTCTCTCTCTCTCTCTCTCTCTCTTTCCCGAGGGATAGATGCGTTTTGATTACGCGAGCTCCTGTAGCAGCAGTAGCACACTCTCTTAAACGTCTCTCATTCTGTCTCTCTCTCTCTCTATCTCGTGCCTCCCTCGCGGCTTGCCAACAGCCGAGACTAATTAAACTGGGGGTACGTCGTCGCTTTTATTTTCTCTCTCTCTCGCTCTCGCTTTCTTTTGTGCAGCTCTCAACTCGCGCCTCTGCTTTTTTGTCGTAGTAGTAGTAGTCGTCGTCGTCGTTGTCCCTTGGCTTTTCGTGTAATAATGCAGGGATGCCCGGGGGGAAAGAGAAAAAGGAGGAAGGGGTAGTAGACGCAGACAGACGTTTTTTTTTTTTTTTGCTGCACGTTGGCCAATTTTCGGGGCTTAGGTCGTCGCGTGGTCGCTAGTGAGAGGCAAGGGACGTCGGATGGTTAGGTCACGGGAAAAAAGGATATATTAGCGACAGAAGTTTGGGTTCGTATGTACGTTTTTATGGGGATTATTTGAAGTAGAGCTTGTTGGTTGAATTGTAATTGCTGACAATGAGGGTTTTTGTGAAAAGTATTTTGATGCTGGAATTGAGTATACTTCACGGATGGTAAAGTGTGCTTGTAGTTGGCGTTAAATTGTCAATACTAAATCTTCAGAGGAAATGGATGTTACTGTATATTAAAATCATATGGGACGTATTAATTTTTCTTACGGTAATTTTGGTTCTGGTGGAAATCGTCTAAAAATTGTCTGAACTATAAAAAAAAAGCTAAATAGTTTATCCATTAATGATAGATAAATGGTTGATGTCCATGCATAGATGTAGCAACAATCGCTATATCTTCCATAACTATATAAATTGAAACTTCAAATAAAAACGCTCATATACTAAAATTTACGACTATATACGATGTAACCATATCATGATGCATATACCACGACAGAACTAAAATCGTCACAAGAGATAATCAACACACCGCTAGAGAATCACATCATATCTCATCTCGATAAATTACTCACCGTATAATCGTTTGTTTTCCTACGGTTCGTTACCTCCGCTACATTAACACAGCTCTTAATCAATTTATACATACAAATTGTAACTCGTGCCAAAGACTATCCTACTACCACAACCACCGTCGTCGTCATCGTCGTCGTGACACTTGTCGATTAATAGAATTACAAGCCGTCGGGCGTACCGAAAGAAGCCACAGCCGTCACTGGCTGACGGGCGCTTGAAAATTTATAGCCTCGATTTCAAGATTTCGCGTGTATATACATAACGGGTATATAGTGACTATTGCCTCTTTACCGTGCGACTGGAAAACCCGATTTAATCATCGTAGATAAATAAGGTATCAATTCTCGAGTGGATTTCAATTAAATGCAGCTGATTACTCGTATATATACAGCGCGCGAAGCGGTAGCAGCAATAGCGTTGCTCGGTGTACATTATAAGTGTGATAAATTAAGTCAATTAGAGCACCACGCGAGCGGATGATCAATTTTTCACGTGCTCTGCGCACGTCATGAATTAAACATTATGCAAGGTCTATTCCCACGGGGATTTTTTTCGTCGATTTATATATATATGTAGATCAAAGGTATAGCGAGAAATACATATCGTGTATTTATTACATATATATACATCAAACGTGTGTGTAGTAACGCTATAAATTTTCTTCTACAAGATCGAGAATCGTCAGAGTTATATATATATATATTCCTATATTATATAGGTGTAAGCATAAAAATGGGTACCTACCCCCTCCACTTCTCCTCCACT
>JAYJLV010000551.1:0-10592 GCA_036873485.1 Torymus texanus
AAAAAAAAAAAAGAGAGAGAGAGAGAGAGAGAGAGAGAGAGAGAGAGAGAGAGAGAGAGAGAGAGAGAGAGAGAGAGTATAGAGGCAGAGGAACGAAGGAAAACACGTGTAGGTTAAAATCATGCGCTTCTCTTGATTGCGTCATCAGGAGAACCCGGTGTGTATACTGTATTATATATATATACACGTGTGTGTATACATAGATAGCGAAGTCGAGCGGAAAAAGCGAGAGGCGTAGGGAAGGAGGGAGGGGGAGAACGTTTAACGAACCGGAAGTTCGCGGAGCGTCGGACAATTAGGCGAGAGAGGTAGGGAGAGAGGGAAAGAGAAGCGACCGTGAAACGAAACGAAACAATATATCGGAGCGAAGCGAGCGCAAGCGAGCGAGAGAGTCAAAACATCCTGCGGTTAGGGAGTTTCTTGTTTATCTTTCACCAGGAGAGAGAGAGAGAGAGAGAGAGAGAGAGAGAGAGAGAGAGAGAGAGAGGGAATGAGTGAGTGAGTCGGCATCGTAATAAGCCATGACTGTGTGCTATACTATGCGCGCAGTGAGAGGCGACGACGTATAGCAGTATAGCAGCAACCGCCGCCTACTTTTCTAATTCCGTGCGCGAGCGAGTGAACCACGCACGTGGGGGCGATCGCGTGCTGTGCGGAGAGAGAGAGGAAGTTCGCACGAGGGCGAGATTTCTTCCGGCGGTGATGATGATGCGCCCTCGCTGCTGCTGCCTGTTGTGTTTACTTTGGATTCTTTTGGGGATTGGAGATGGCAGACATGCGTTTGAAGTTGGATGACGCGGGGAATAATTATGCGAATGAGGTGTGGGTGAATGTTTTGGAGGGGAGATTGAGATAAATATTGACTTTTGTTTATGGCTGTTGTTGAAGTATTTTTTAGGAAGTTTCGGGGTAGTGTAATTTTTTCCTTATAATAACTTATTTATTCTGATACGAAAATGTTAATTGAGTGAAAATATGACGGTGTTCTGTAAGTAACTTGAAAGGAAACATTAAAGTTTCAATACAGTATATAGAAACATTATCGTATTTTATTATTATTAAAGAGCCGTTAACTAATTTCCATTAGAGAGCTTGCGTTTTATAATCCTTATGATAAGTTGGCTATAAATAATAATGTAGACTACTCGAAGTCGCTACAACTTGATATTTCTCCAACCTAAAACCTGTAGAAAAAAGTAGGTAATAAAAATTTTTAAAAACTTTACAACAATCTTGACGATGATGCAATGAATTAACCAAACTATTTGCCCACATTTTCCACTCAACCGCTTTGTTTCCCCATTACCGTGCCGCTCAAACAAAATTATACATACAGGCAACCGGCATATATACGAGGCGAATCACCTCGGTCTGGTCTTGACAACTCGCTCGTTCTTTCTCTCTCTCTCGCTATCTGCAGCGCGAACCAGACGTCAAACTCACCCCCAGCGCTCGCGCGCGTAGCGTCCGACAGATCGATAAACGCGATTAATATAATAATAATACAATTATTATTTCGGTCCTGGATATAATCGAATTATTCATCAACTGCCGTGCGTAATTACGCGCCACCACCAGTACCGCCGTCGTCGTGGTATACCCCTTTGACAAAAATCTAATTAAGCATAGCGGTCGAAGCGCACACGCAAGAGCGAGAGAGAGAGATATCGCGATTAATAAGCGGCACGCGAAAGTGCGTAATTCCGACGGGTCGTTAGGGCTTTCTTCGCGGGTATCAAGAGAGGGAGAGAGAGAGAGAGAGAGAGAGAGAGAGAAAGAAAAAGAGAGAGAGAGGGACTAACGAGGCTGACCCTAATCCGATATTTGGAAGCGCGCGCGGAAAAGTTCGCGGACGTGAGCGGAAGGGTTTGCGAGCACATACGGGCTGATGAGGCGAGGAGGTGGAGAAACTGGAGGTGAAGGAGTGGAAGGGTTGAAAGGAAGAGCGGAAGAGAGGAGACGAGAGAGAGAGAGTCTGTGAAGGATTTGCCGCCGCGGTGTGTGTAGGGGAAGGCGAAGAGTTGGGGAGTTGCGGAGGTAACTATGTCTATTCTGATGTTTTCGAAGAAGAAATATAGCGAAGTGAAAATTGTGAAGTGAACGTGAGGGTTAATGGTTGTTTAAAAAAGAAAGTGCTAGGTTGATTTATAAGATTGATGGTCATAATTAAGAAATTTTTTGGTATAGGTAACGAGTTGTATTCTTTTGTGAAATGTGTTATGGTTTCAATATAAGAAATTTTTGCAGGCACAAACTGGTTATTTACTTCTCTGATAAGGTACTGTCTGTATAAAAAATTGTTTTCTTTACGTAAATGTCACTTACAATGTCAGTTAAATAACATAAAAAGTATTGTGAAAAGTATTTACAGATAAGATATTTTTCAACTATATAGAAATAAAATTACTTTATAATTACAGAAAAATATCTTATTTACTTCGAAACACATATATTTTTATATGTAACATTAAATTATTTAAAAAAAAAATTGTTCTATATAAAGTGATTCTCAACTTTATAATTTCTCCAAAAATTTTAATTCTTTTATATTTTTTTAATCTTATCTATTAGACAAAATAATGTAAATGGTCAATAACGTATTCCTCTTAACTAAATCGTCACCAGTTTACAAACCATTCAAATACGTCTCAAACAATTTCAATCCCACTACAAAATCAAGCGAAAAAAGCCTCGCCTCGCCCCCGTTCTTTTTTAAAAAACCATTATGAGCCACGGCAGGGCAACCACACCGCGCACCTCGTAATTTTCAAAGCCCACGGGCCACCCAAACCCTGACCTCTCGCTCTCTCTCTCTCTCTCTCTCTCTCACTATCTATATCTCTCTCATCCCAGCACACGCGAGCCGCACGAAAAATCCTTCCCTCTCTCTCTCTCTCTCTCTCTCTCTCTCTCTCTCGCAAAAACGGCAGAAGACTACCGAAAGGGGGGCAAGCGAGCGAGCGCTGCTGTGGCGGGTGGGGAAAAAAGCGGAGAGCTAGCGAGCAAGCGAGCGAGCGCAAGTTGCGGCGCTGATTGCACCACAAAGGGTGCAATTATGCGGCCCTCCGGCAATCACCACGCATTCTGGCCGCGCGCGCGCGCTCGCTTGCTTGCTTGCTCGCTATTTGACCCGGCAGCAACTCGCCCCTTTCTTGGCTGATTCTGCGCGCGCGCACGGGCGCAATCAGCGTGTGCGTGAAAAAAAGAGAGCGTGGTAATGAGCGATTGTCGAATGGATGGGTATGTGTGTTGTGTAGTAGAGAGAGAGAGATAGAGTAGGAGGCTTCTTATTTACTTTTGAGGGTTTCGGGGGGTTGGTCGTGTTTCGATTGCGGTTTAGAAGGGGGATGGAGAAGAAGAAGAAGAAGAAAAGGTCGTCGATCGTTGATTGTTAGGGGAATAGTGTTCGAGAACTCTGGTTGTGATGCGTTTGGAAATTCTTCTTTTTTTTTGAGGGAAACGAGGTGGTAGTTTTTGGTTTTTTTTGCAATGGTGTCGGATCGTTTATTACTGCGGGGCTTCGATTTCTCACATATGCGTTTTTGATTGGTACGAGGATCGTTTTACATTTTTATTGAGAATACCGTGCGAGCTTCGTTTTTTGGGGTTACAACGTATATATAGTAGTGAGAAAATGAAAGCAATTGTAGTTTTGCTCTAGGTCACTGAATGATCGTTAAGGTGGTTGATTATTATAAATTGTTAGAGTAGAAAAAGGCTGGTAAAATAGAAATTATCAAATAAAAATCTATATTCAAATTTATAAGCCCACAAATTAATCTTTAAAGTATAAATTTATTAGGAAAATTACAATGAAATATAGTCAAATACATAAAAATATGTTAGTATAGTACCTTTATTAGAATCTTTAGTATTTTCCTTAAAAAATTATCTTTTTTGGGTTTCCAAAGCCAACAATAAAAATTATGAATTTTCTGCATAAAAAGAAAACAAAAACGTATCACACAGTCCCAACTCTATCACAATTTTCCAACCGAACCCAGCGCTCACATTTCACCCCGGTCATCATCAGCACTCCACTTACTTCCCACCCAGCTGCATCATAAACAGTCCAAAAACATCACCCCGAAAAATCTCACTTTCTCAAAGCCCCATACCACCGCCACTACTCATATAATACACTCGCCGCGACTTCTTCCTCTCTCATCTGTCCCGTCTCGTGCACACCTACATTTTCCTATTCCAACCCTACACTCGACCTCCCAAAAAACGCCACTACTACTGCAGCAGAAGCAGCAGCAAGTGCAGCATACATCGTCCCCCGAAAATCTCTCACAGCTAACTACATATACACATAGCAGCGACCCACACGACGTCGACGACGTTATAAAAACTCAATTAAGTAGGTACGCAAGGCGCACACGGGCAAGTATATAGTGCGAGTGGCGACCTCCCGGAGTGCCTAATGGACGCGCTGGGGATAATTGAGCCGGCCCTTATTTATGCAACGCGCACCTGAGAGAGAGAGAGAGAGAGAGAGAGAGAGAGAGAGAGAGAGAGAGAGAGGACGTACGGCCAGCTGCGGGAGCTCGTTACGAAGCTACGACGACGACGACGACGAAGAGATCGCACAGAGAAGGAGGTGGGTTGGTGTGGAGCTTGTTTGGCGCGATGGGTGGGAGTCTAGAGTGAGTGAGTGAATGGATGTGGGTAGTTTGCTTCTTCGCTGCTCCCGCGAGCGAGCGCACTGATGGTGTTTGGATTGGCCGGTGCTGCTGGAAATCACGCGCGAGGAGTTTTGTTAACGATGGAGAGCTTTTTTTTTTTTTGGTCGTTGATGGGTTGGGTTGAGGTGAAATTTTTTAGGTATATATAGGGGATGTGAGGTTGTGTTGAGAAATTTTTGTAGAAATTAGGAATAATAAAGGAATTGAATATTTTATTTAGAAAATAAAAATATTGGTATTATTGTAGTTGAACGAAATTAATTATACGAAATTAAATGACAATTCTCTAGTCAAAACTAATATCTCATTGCAGGTTAATTATATTGTTACTAAATATCAATTAATATTATTAATGAGATTACAAAATTAAATTGCTTTTCCCATTTTGCATCTAACTACCTTGTATTTTAGATATACCATCCGGTATCAATTTGTAATTATTTAATTATAATCGAAAGCACAAATTTCAATGCACGTGCAAATCCTTTACTACCTTCACCAAATATTCAATTTTGGATCATTACGTATGTAATTATAAGAAATTTTAACATTTACATTAACAATTTTGAATTATTGTCATGGAAATGATATGGATATATTACGTATGCATATCTGTATTCGCGGTCACATTACGTCATCAAAATTATAAAGAAATTTCTTAACAAAGCTACAATCATAAAATTTCATTTTCAGCTATTTAGGCTTACAATAAAATCTTTCAAATAAGTACCATTACACACAGTGTGTGTGTGTGTGTGTGTGTGTGTGTGTGTGTGTGTGTGTGTGTGTATATATATACACACACACACATAGATGAATATATATATATATATATTCATCTACAACAAAAACAATAGCCAAACCGCCATCGTCACAAACAAATAATTTATTCAGCAAAGCCCCATAATTCGGGTTAACCTCCCATTAACCTCAGCTGCCATAACTCAAACTCTCAAAAAGTCATTAAAACCAAACGCACTCATCTCTCCCTCCCCCTCCGTTCCCTCGCGTTCCGGAAAACGTTAGCGTCCCTCGAACTAAAACAACTCGGCCGCACGCGTATATACTCTTCCCTCTTTACACCAACGCTTGAAGCGCGCTCGCGCCTTTCAAGACCCCCCCATTCGTTAAACAAATCCCAGCGCGAGTAAAAGCGCATCGCTCCCTGCCGTCGTCGCTGTTGCCGTCACTGCTTTCCCACGCTCGAAATACCTTGAGCGTCGCTTAGCTGCGACTCGGTGAAATCGAATCACGACGGCGACGCGGCTCGTAAAACTAATCTGCGAGAGAGAGAGAGAGAGAGAGAGAGGCGCTAGTGTAATGTGAGTTTTCGCGCGCGTGAGTATTGTACGCAGAGGGCGAGGTGAGATGGAGATGTGGAGAAGGATGAACGAGGTTGATACGATTTTGGCGGCAAGGTGAAGGTGGTTAAGGATTGTGATGTATCTGTGTGTGGTTGTAATTGAAGAGTTTTTCAGGTTAGGAGATGGGGGAGGGAGAATGAGAATGTTGGGTTGTTGGTATATTGAATTATATGTGGCTTGAGGAAAGAAATTTATTTATTAGCAAGTGCATTGAGAAGAATGATCTATTGAAAAAGATATAAATAGATTTATTATATTCTATAGTAATTATTTTGATATTGCAATATTCTGAGTGTAGAGTTAGTAATTTTGTTTACGTTGTATAAAGTATATAGTGAATAGAAGAATTTTTAAGCTGTATGGGCAATGAGGAATGTGCCAATTCTTTTTACGAAAATGATAAATCATTTTTAATGTTATTTAAAGTGCAGAGTGCCTTTTGACATGTGCATGTAGCATTCAAATACTACTTGAAATATGTATTGACTATTTCTCATTATATTACATTCTTTTGTGTGCCTTTGTTACATACTGTATCATTCAAAAAATTTTCAAAACGTCAAATTATAAAATGATTAATACGATCACTATATAAAACCTAATTCTCATACTTTCTCATATCAACCATACTAAAATTTTTCTCCGTTCCAACATAATTTACTCATCTAGATACTATAATCTAATCACAAACAAAAATGCATTTCAAAATCCCGACTTCAGTCGAACCGCCCACCACTCTACACCACAACTGAGATAATATTTTCCAAAAACCCAGCCTAAACGCGAACCGCTCAATTAGAAAAAGCACGAAGGACTCCGCCATCCCCGATAGAGTATGTATAGATACGCCACGCGCGTCTCTTCCATACAGATAAAAAGGACGCAGCGGGTGCACCGAACCCGAAACGAGAAAGACACGTTCCAGATGCACACGCTGGAGAAGAAGAAGTCGTACGCGCTCATGCTCACGAGTGTATATAAGTAAGAGACAGGAAGAGGCGCATTAAAACCGCTAATCCGCGAGGTAGTCGGGGACGTTTAAGAGGGCGGATATTTTTAGGTGTGTATGGGCTCTTCGGTGTGCATTACATCGGGTATCGCTGCGCTTGGGATTGATTGCGGAAGGAAGTGTGGGAATTTTTTCTTCGTCGTCCGTATATTTAGAGTGTATATAAGCGCGCGAAAGGTTGAGTGAGTTGTTGGCGTGAAGGGATATAAAGTTGGTCGAGGATGAAACTAATCAGACTGCGGTTAGAATTTATTTCGTCTGGTTGAAATATTTCTACTGGTGTTGTTTTTTTCTTTTTCATATTTACCACAGTGTTACTATACGGAGAGAAATTTTTGTTTAAAAATTAGTACATAATCTATGAAAATTTACTATACTCTATAGGAACGGGGAGACAAACTCGAAATTTATTAAAGTTTACAACATCAATAGCGAATTTTTACTATACTGGAAAGTAACGTGAAAATTCATATTTTAAAAAAATATTTTTCGCGATCTACATTACCGATCTCAACTTTTATATATATTAATAAATAAGAAATAATATTTTTATTTTTGAAAAAAAACGAAAAATTACTAAAAATCTGCTACGTCTTCTGTCAAATATCACAATTTTGAAAATTTACTATATATACTACATAGTAAAATGTACCTAAAAAATCTTGTAAAAATTGTACAAATATCTAATAAAAATCATTTTATAATATATTAATTATTCAAAACAAAAAACGTACTATACTGGTATAGTAATTTTTCAACGAATATTTCTCTCCGTGTAGAACAAAAAATATAAGGTTCAGACCGAAATCCAATACTTTTTCTGCATCTTCCAAGACATCCCGCTATTGTAATATTAATAGCCGAAGGTAATTTCGTATCTAAATTCCTCGAACCGAACCCCAACCACCATAATCTCCATTACAAAACGCACCACCAGAAAAAAAGCTATATCGCCTTTCCAAAGACAACAACAGCGCGCATCCTTGAGTTTCCAAAAACTCCGGTATGTGCGTATCGCTCGCACTAAGACAACAACACGAAACTGTGCTCGTCCCACGTGTACGCGTCAAAATAAATCCTACACTGCAGCGTTCAAGGCGGGGCCTGAACAGCAAACACACATGCGCAGGCCCCAAAAATATAATTCACGCTGCGCGCAAATATTGGCCTTGGGGATTTTGGGACCGGTGACAAATGGCACACGCTACGGTTGTAGTAGAGTGTAATAGTTGTTGGTATGTATTCAGAGGGATTGGAGGGGAAGAAAGAGAGTGAGGAGCAACTGGTGTTGACGTATTTTTTTGATGTTTGTTAATGCAACGCGTTGAGCGGATGATCGAGACAGGATCCCGGTGATAATGAAGGGCGATGCAGCTGTGTTGACGTGAGAAATGTTATAGAATAGTGCTGTGTGTATAAGTAAAGTTTTGGGTATACGGTGGAAGGAGATTAGTCGATTTTATTTTTTATGAGGGGGTAAAATTATGTAACGATTTTTAAAAATTTATAAATTTAAATTTTAAGTATCTCTTCTTTTGAAAATTATAAAACACGTTAAAATGCAAAGTTACGTTCCGATCCATCAACATACCCCTAACCGTAGCACAACTTCCTCATAACCTACCGTCGTCGTCGTCGTCATCGCGCATCTCACGACGCAACCCAATTAAGACACAGCGGATACCCTGGCGTTACAAAAAACTTCGCAATTCCAATATACCAGCACCAGCGTAAACGAAAACTCTCTCTCTTCCTCTGCCAACGCAATAACACAGCTCTCTCTCTCTCTCTCTCTCTTCTCGGCCACCCCCCCCCATATTTCACAACGCGTGCACTCGCCATAGCCAAGCGCTCCGCGCGCGCGCGAACTTTAATAATATTCGTTCCATCAGGTATGGGCCAGTACGCGTATTAAGTCGCCTGACGCTCGCTTGCTCGCTCGCGAGAATGAGACGTATAATAAAGCGAGTTTTTAATTTCCACGCGGTGGTAGTAGCAGCGACGGCCTCCCTCCCTCTCTCCCCTCCTCGCAGTGCTGGCCTGTCGGCTCCTGGTATTACTAGATAAATCACCCGACAGGCAATAACCCCGCGCTCGCCGTATTTACGCGACCGGGGCGCTTCGAATGCGAGAGGTATAGTAGCGCGCGTGTAGAGAGAGAGAGAGAGAGAGAGAGAGAGAGAGAGAGAGAGAGAGAGAGAGAGAGAGAGAGAGAGTAGGTAGGTGCTATATACGTTACGCGCACGGCGGTGGTTGCGAGTTTTAATAAACGCGAGAGCCGGTTGATTCGCTCAACTCGTTAATAACGTCGAAAGAGTGAAAATGTGCAAGAGGTGAGGAAGGGAGAGGGAATCTTGGAGGTGTGTTTGGGTTGTGGAAAATCCTAAGATGGTAGGTGGAGGTTTTGGAAGAATCGATTGGATGACAGATTTTTTTTTTTCATTTGTATGATGTAAATTATATTCTGGGTAGTTGTGGTTTATAATGCAATGATAATGTAATACTATAATGAATTTATATATAAATAATTGTAGCAAATGTTTAAGTGATCAATGATACTAATTATGTATGTTTCTTTTTTGTTTCAGGTGAGTAGCAGCGTCATTTATAATCTACTTTATAACAACGTTTGGGAAGGTACACAATTCTTTTTAAATGTACTTTTTATTAATTCGTAGAAATTTCGTGGAATGATTTTTATTAAAGGTACAATCCAATAATATATTTCATATAGGTTGAACATGTATGAAACTTGAAGAGTAAAGAGAAAAATGAAAACTTGTTTTATAGGAAACGTATAATTATTATTATATGAGTTGTAATGTCAATTAAAATTTTTCAAATTAAAATTCTATTTTAATTTTGAAAACGTGCTTGTTTCCTGATGCTATACACTCAGTGGAATAGGATACGTAACCTCGATGTTCTCTCTGGACACATGTCGTAACGCAGCGTTTACAGAAATAATAAATATCGCTGTGGAATCCGATATTAATATATTGCATTACCGAAGAAAAACCTTTTTCGAAAAATAATAATTTCTTCCATGTAAAATAATATTAATATTGTTCTTTGCTATATGAGCATATAGCAAAAATTCTCATTCCGAGAAGTGTAATTCTTTTTTCTGAAAACATGAATCTCTGAAAAAAAAGCTTTTTTCATGAGCAGCGGAGAAATCAATTTTCAATATCGCGTTCCGGCTATAAATTTATTGTTTTCGCAAATGTATACGCGCCATGAAAGATCAAAACGTACATTCAGTTTTTGTATAATTTATATGCTTTGTTTTCAGATTTTGAAATTTCAAATATTACGTATATATAGCGAAGCTTGAAAAAAAAATTATCTCACTAAAATGTGTCCACGTCAAACCCTTTTAGCGACAACAAGATCGAATTTTAGCTTTGAAATGTTTTCCATTAGATGCACTGTTCTTTAAATAAACCATAACATACATATGAGGCGTTTCATGTCAAATGTCCCAGTGCGGCGCGCGAGCGTCAACTCATGCTATTTCTAACAAGTGTT
>JAYJLV010000562.1:0-10591 GCA_036873485.1 Torymus texanus
GTCACGCGTTTTCATTTAGAGTGCCCGACTCGTGCATGCTTCCCGAATACCGCCCTCTACCCTTTTCAGCTGCAGTTGGCCGAGAGCATCGACTCCTGGAGGAGCAACGGTAACGGGAAGGTAAGAGAGAGATAGCCTCTGTTTGTAAACACGCGGCGTTGTACGGGAGAACTGGCTGCTAGCAGGTAAGGCTAGGTGTAGCCAGCAGCCCCGAGTTCTCGCACCGGAGTTGGCAGCAGTGCCGCGGAGCAAGAGGCGCTCGAGTAGGAAGAAGCCTAAGCTTTCTATAATGAAAGCTTAAGGCTGTTTTTCTTCCTTTGTGTCACTGCCAACTGCCGGACAGCAGGGTTTCTTTCACGTAGAACCCTTGCTAGTGCGTAGCACGAGTAGATAACGTGTTGAGATTCCTACTCCGTTATAGTTGATATATTTCCAATCAATTTTGAAGATGATTATTTACAAATCAAGCGTGAATAAAGTTTTCACGTATGCTTGTTGCAATCTACTTTTCCTTGTTATTTCCCATTAGGTAGCTGAAAAATATTGGTAAGAAGTATTATACATGTTTTTCGTGTATTTTTCCCGTAGAATATGATATTCCTATAGGTTTTATCGTAAAAATCGCTAGAAATCGCTAAAAATGCAGTTTTTCGCGTTATTGAAGGTGGCTCACCATCTAGAAAATTCTGAAAAAATTCACGAGCAAACTTTTTAATAAAATATACCGAAAATAGTCAAAATGAGCTCTGCAGCTACTTTCAGAAAATGTAGAGGAATATTTAAAATATTGAAAAATTTTTTTGGACACATAATGTGGCCCAAAAATTATGGGAAAATTCTGCTTATTTTCTAAAGTGATCAAATATATCTGTAAATTTTTTCAGAATTTTTAAATGACTAGAACCGTAAAAAAAAATAAAACGTAGAAAACTCGTTTTTGGTGGCTATAACGAGGGGGTGAAGGGTGGGGTGTGGGGCCAAATAATTGATAACATCTTTTCTTTTAACCATAAAAACATAGTGCATAAGGAAGAAAAAGATTTTGGATATGAAGGGATTTCGACTATCTTAACGGGGGTACCTTTTAATAAACGCATACATTCTATAAATTTTATAAAACTTATAAAATTTGGTTGCCCGGTCATCAAACCCGATTTTTTTGCATTTGAGACACATTTTATGCATAAACGCTATACAAGGTGTCCCATTTTAATCGCTCACCGCCAGAAATTGGTAGAAGATATACTCGGAGAAAAAAATGATAAATACAAACGTTTTAAGGTCAAAGTCGTTGGTACCATTAAGTGGCCCCCTTTGAACCCTAAAGCTTTTGTATTTATCATTTTTTTCTCGGAGAACATCTTCTGCCAATTTCTGGCGGTGAGCGATGAAAATGGGATACCTTGTATTTTAACATTGCGCAGGGCTACTACTTCAATTTGTCAAAAACAAAAAGTACTGTAAAGTCATAGCATCTTCTTGAACCATCCGCCGCGTTTCTGAAGCAGCATCCAAGGTAGGGCTTTCTTGAACCAACCACACAGTTTTGGTGTTTTCGAAGTGGCAGTCATGATAAGGCGTTCTTTCACTCACATCTTTTTATTAAATTTTTTTTTAATTTTTTGTTTCCTCTATCTTTTATCTTATCTCCTACTTTATATCCTTTATTGTTTTCTTACTCTTTTATCTATTTCTAATCCTTCCATACTCCTCTGTATTGTCTCTCTCTCTTTAGAATGTCTGTAGCTGCTTTCTGATTTGCTAGGAATACCAATACATTTCATCATTCTTTACTACTATCTGCTCCTACGGTCTTTTACAGAATGTAAATTGTGTTTTATTTTTCTTCTATTTCTTTATTTTTATTGTCTCTTAAAATTTTCTTTTTCTATTGTCTCTCTTCGGTTCCTTCTTCACTGTTCAATATCTTATTTGTCGATGTTTTTTCTTATTATCAGTATCATTCCTTCTTTCGTTCTTCCTTTTTGTGTACTTGTTGCTAAGACTTGATATATTTCTTCAACTAGTTTTTTAACAGTTTCTTGTTATTCTCATTTATCCATGTTTCCATCGATTCTATTATCTTATTCTCTTAGTTTCTTTCATGTACTTTTGTTTAAGGCGGTCTTAAACCTAGTGGTCATTTTGGCCGAAACTACCTGAAAAAATGATTTAAAATATTATAATATCATAAAAATATACAGATACCATAAATACAACTTATCTTCTACAATATTATACAAAATATAGACCATCCAACCATTTCATCCAGAATTATGGTATTTTGAAAAAATATACTTCTTTTTTTTTTTTTTTTTTTTTTTTTCTGAGACTGCTTGATGAATTTTCATGAAACAATAAGCAAATTGCTTGTTAAATGTGACTCTATGTCAGGTTACTCTAGAATCTCAAATTTTTTTGATTAAGTATTTTTTTAATCAAAACGACACTTTTTTATTCGCAATTTTATGAATTTTTAGACATCAAAAAAATACATTTTCAAAAAATGTTTAAATTCTAAAGAAACCTACCATAGAGGAACATATAACAAGCAATTTCCTTTTTGTTTCATGAAAATTCATCAAGCGGTCTCCAAAAAAAACAACGCAGAAGTTCAAAATATTAGATTTGCAGAAATAAGCCTTGAAAGGAACATACCATGAAACTTCAAAAGTTATGTAGGCCTCCACCGATAGGTGGCGGCACTAGTAGTATGTAGAGAGATAGATAGCCAGCGTCTCCGATGTCGCCGCTCAGTTCCGTACCGATCACAGTACACGTTGGTCACGCCAGAGAGAGGCAATAAAGTATATTTAAGTAGGACGCGCACTTCTCTCATTCCACGACGTCTCCACTTCTTACATTGGTGACACCGACGAAGAAGCTTCGCCTGAGCGACCTTCAGTGTGTTCTCTCTGGCTGCGGCAGAACGACCTTCCATAACAGGCTCGTTCTCGTCGGGCATCGGCAAGTTTTAGCCAGCCCCTCACTTTCTTTGTGTGCGCTCAGGCACGCTGGGGCACACATACCTTTTATTTATCTCCTCATGTCCTTCTTACGAAAAGACGTGAGAGATACGCAACAGGCTTTCATGAAACCTATTACTTTCCGTATGCCTGCACGCCGGCGCACACACATAATTTCGCACTCTCGGAATCGTCAGACTTACGTGAAGCCAACGTCACCGGCGCCTTATCAGCGGATCCGGAGAATTTCTTCGAGGTAAGTCATCGCCGTTTTCGAAAAGCAGTGTCTTCGAGACTTCGGGTCTATGCGTGAAGCCACCGGCACCGGCGCCTTTTCCTTCACACTCGTTGAGCATCGTTGTCATCACTGCCTACGCACCTCGTCGAGCATCTCCGAGGCTACGCAGCAACGGTACAAGTAATCAAGACAGTCATCATCTTGATTTTATACGTGTCGCAATGCATGATTCGTGGAACTACCACAACGGCGCACTGAAATTCGTGGAATTCTCGCGCGCTCTAACTCGCGTGTTTACAATTTCCGGTTAACTACGTGACCTTGTATCAAGTCACATTCGCTTTGCTTAGTTTATATTTAATATAACTCAGCTCGTAGTATACCCAACGTCACGCATGTAAACAACTCTTTTGCGATTATTCTCGTAACTTTTTCGTAATTCTGAGAACAGTCACGAATTCTAAGAATTAACTGTTTATTTTGAATCTTTTTCTTTCATTTCTATCATTTTACGCCTCACGCTTTTAAGTTTGTACCAAATGCACTTGATGAAATATTGTATTATTTGCTACTTTTTACAGAAATTCTGCTTCGTTCGATAACGACATAATTTTAAGTTTTAGTGCAGGCTTAGCTCTTCATATCAGTATCAGTGCCTGCAAGCACCAACTAGGGAGCTTGTAATACGCATCGGTAAGACAATTTAGGCACCTCATCTAATCTCATCAAGAGGGTTATATTTACCTTACCGGCTACGTCGTCTCTCGAAACGCATAGAGGTAATTTCCCTCGTCCTAGCGATTTAGGTCATTACAAAGAAACAACTTTTAATTTTACTTCAATTTCTTTCAAAGTTTTTCTATGCGATTTGGACAAACATTGCTTTGCAATTATGAATGTACCTGCGGGTACATTTTGGTCTTTCCAATAATCCTGTAAGTTCATCCTGACTAATTATTGTCAAATGGGTTTCTGCATTTTCGCGTAAATGAGCAACCGAGAACTTAGAGCGCTACAAGATTCACTTAGACAGGATCCTAACCTATCCTCTCACACTACCCGTAACACAAGAAGAGCTCTTCTAGTCGCGAACACGGTTCTTCACTCTCCCATCAACAAAACCAATTCAGGCAATCAAAATGGAGATAATCTCGGCACTACGTCCAGTGAGGGTACCCACACGCAAGTGCCCCCAGATGCATCACCTTCTTACAACACCTTGACACCTAACACACAAACTGGCTCGTACCCCAGCAACAGCAGCACAGGGACTATTTCCCACACTATTACACAATATGTATGGGGACCGTCAAATACAGTATAGTAGCTCAGTTGTGACGCAACAGGATCTCAACCGCACAGTAGATGGATTCATGTTGTACATGGAAAAATGCTTCGCTTCCTTATCAACAATGTCATCATCCGTCACAAATTCATCGCAAGCGGTTACAATCACAACGTCACCTGCACTCACCACTACGGCAAACACCAGCTGCTAACAAAGTTTGCCAAAGAGAATTTCGTCAACAGGATCCAACTTACCACAGTCTTACGCGGCTGGAGCGCCACCTTTTCTGCAATCCTCTATTAATATACCTTCACTGCCGTTAATACCAGATACCTACAGTTCTGGAATTTCTACAAACACGATCCCTTAGGTTCGTTCAAACAGCCTGGAAATCTGCTTAAAACATACAATGCCATTGAAGACGAAGTCAAATTTAACTTCGTTGAAAGATACCTCACTCAAGACATCCACCATGACCTGCAATACAAACGCAATACCCTTGTGAGAGGACAGAAATACGAATCGCTCAAGAAAATCTTCACCGAGAGATATGTTGTAACATCGGAGAAACAGCTCGATAGGCTCTGCAAAGGCTTACACTGAAAAAATTTTACACTTGTGACGCCCTCATGGTGGTACGAGAGCACTCCCTACAGCGGCAACCCTAACCTCCCACTTTCGGCTCGGCTCACGTGCCGAAAATGGGAGCGCTAAGCTCCCTAATGAAAGAGATGCCGAGCAGACGTCCCGAAAAAAGGATTTCAGAGCTACCGAAATAATCGGTTGAACACACGTAACGTATGAGGGTGTCACAGGCACCCTCGCGGGCACCGGTTCTCCCGAACTGACAGGAGCTCACAGCTCCCGATATTCGACATGATTCGGGAGCGCTGAGGTGACGAATTTTTTCAGTGTAGAAATTGGTTCTAAATGACCATCAGTCTTTCTGGCTGAAATGTTAAGTGTGGCCCAAAGTCGCGTATCAAGAGATACTGTAATCTCTCTTTGGCGTTCTCGTCCTCCAGCGCAAATCCAGATTATAGTCATGAACTACAAAGAAGAAACAGAACTCCTCAAAAGCGCGATAATGGCTCGCGATGTTTTTCAACAATCGCACAATACCAACGCTCTGAAAACACACAACCCGTCTCCTGCAGTCTCAGAGGAAGTTGACCGAATTATAGCGGCAATTCGTGAATTACACAATTTCGGCGGACAAAAACGATGTCCACGCTCAAATTTGAAAAGCAAGCGCCATTCTTCGCCTGCTATATCACCGTCTGGCTCGCATGATGACAAAAAGGGCCGTTGCAGGTATCACAACAAATTCGCCATAAAGGCGCGTAACTGCCTTCTTCCAGGCAGCTGAAAGCGCGGTCCCGGTCAGGACTTCAAGATCAAGAACACCGATGCACTTGCCGGTCAGGAAAACTAGATCAACATGCTGTCGCGGAGACTGACAGCCGAACAAGCGTCATGTCACGTCTCTACGTTAAGGGGGAACCTCCTTTAGAAGCGCAAAAATGATGGGTTTTTTAAAAATTTTTTTGGGAGAGATAAAAATATTGTTTATTTCTGAAATTTTAATAATATTTTAATGCACTATTGAAATATATAAAATGAATTTTTATTTGGAAAAACAAATAAAATGGCGGTTTTTCCAAAAATTTCTCCAAATTTTTTGGGTGATCTGAAACAAAAAAAAAACAGTTATCGATTAGTAGTGTAATTTCTTTTTATATATACTCACAAACACGTAAAAAATTTCAAAATTATAAATGCGGCCTCTTTTGAAAAAAAAAAAATTACAATTTTTCACCTTTTTTTCCTTATATTTCTGTAAAAAAAAAATTACTTTTTAATCAGAAAAGTTTAAAATTATAGGTATATCTAGACAACAATACTATAAAGTGACTTCATGCAAAGTTGTAGCAAGTTCTATCGTTTAGTTTTTAAATGAGAAGTTACGCAAATTCAAAAAATGTAGTTTTGAGAGAAACAAGTTTAAAGTTTTACGTAAAAAAACTACTGATTTTAGTGACTTACCAATTAATCGGCGATCCCTGGCGCATACAATATTTCTTCAGTTTCATCAAATAACGTGTTTACCTGAGGAATTTCCTGCTTTCGGGCTAGTCGGGCTACTCTACTCTTTAGATTGATTTAAGCTGCGCCGGTTCTGCCGCGCTATCCGGTCGCGGTCCGCTTGCTCAGCAAATATTTTAGATTGAGTTCCAATGCGAATGTCCAGATCATCCATGGTGTTGAAAATAGAATTGTATCCCTCGTTGAATACACCCGCAGCAACAAAAGCAGCAATCTCAACAATTTTGATCCAGGAATTTAGACGTTTCGGCGTCATTAGCCAAACGGTCGAATTGAAGCTTTCATTAGCATTCTTGTAAATCGTCTCTCGATAAATCCGCCATCCTTAAATGACACTACTTGTTTACACTCCTGACAAATTAACACTTCAGACAATGCTCAAAAAACGGTTGCAAATTCAATAATTTTGTACGCATGTTGAGGATTATTGCGAATGTTTTCGCTGTCGGCGGTGTAAAGTTTTTTTGCACTCGCACTGGTTTCTGGACTCTCCTCGTTCGCAGCCATAAATAGGTTGCCTTGAAAACGTTTTTTCGAGGTTACGATGCTCGGGAAGTGCTGATTCTCTCTTCTTTTGGATAAGTTGACATTTTGACTCCGAAGATTCAAACTGTACGCACCGACCATTCGACTGAGACGGACTAAGTAGCTGACACAGTGTTCATTTACTATAGTCCGATATACTTTTAGTTACCTGCTCTGTAACGGTCTTTTCACTCTAATCGCGCTGCGAAATATCTCCTTCAACACAATTAAAGGTAGGAACGATGTACACAACAGGGATTATGAAAGAAACGTTGACCCGCCTCTAACGTTTCATATACCTGCGGCGCACGGGCGGTACGCTCCGAGATGAGTCACGCTCACATGTTGTATATCGCATACGGCTTTGAATTTCGCTTTAAAACTTTTTTACGATATTTTTGAAGGGATAAACTAATTTTTTATGCAAAAAAATCGATTTTTTCAAAGTTGTAAAGAAGTTTCCCCCCTTAAAGGTAAACTTCCAAACGAAGTTTTCTTAATTGATACTGATACCGACATTTCGGTCATACCGAAACCCAGCAAATGGCAAAATGGTCCAACCAAACTCAAATTATATGCCGTCAATGGATTTACAATAGACGTCTTCGGTGTTGTACGCCTTGTATCACTGTAGCAGATGTTCCTCACTCAATAATCGGAGCCGACCTTCTCAAGCATTACTACCTCTTACCTGATCTAAAACGTACGAGACTGATTGACGGCAATCAATTCACACATGCTCCTGCGTTCGTCAAAGCAGTGCAACCTTTCCAGATTTCGCTTCTGGCGCCAAACTACAAATATGCAGCCATCATCAACAAATACCCCAACGTCTTTGGACCAGCTCAGTTCCAAGCCGTCAAAAGACGTGAAATATTTCACCACATACCAATGACAGTTCCACCAGTCTCGCGGAGAGCTCGACGCCTCTCACCCATCAAACACAAAGCAGCAAAAACAGACTTTAGCAGATGGTACGAGCTGGGCATTTTTCGCGTATCAAACAGTCCTTCGGCTAGTCCATTACACATGGAACCTACAAAGAATGGCGAATGGCGACCCTGCGGTTTACTACCGTAGATCAAAGACGATCACAGTTCCAGACCGTTATCCGATTCCACACATGCATGACTGCATGACCTTGCTTCATGGCAAGAGTATCTTCTCAGCTCTTCATGTCCGTCAAACCTATGATGAAATATGGATAGCGTCGGAGGACCTACCCAAAACGGCGGTCATCACCCCTTTTGGACTTTATGAATTCCCAGTCATGACATTTGGATTCCGCAATGCTTCGCAGACATTCCAGCGATACATCAACTCAGCGCTCGATGAGCTGGACATCGTTTTCGTCTACCTAGACGACATCTTGATGGCTTCCACTTCAGAAGAAGAACACAAGCAACACTTCGACTTGGTACTGTCACGCCTCAATTAGTATGAGCTGCAAGTCAATGCAGAAAAATGAAAGTTCGGCGTCTCAGAACTGATCTTCCTGGGTCATCTCATTATGCCGGTTCAAGCCGAACCCAGAGACGGTCAAGGCGATTCAAGAATTTCCACTTTCACAGACCATTCAAGAACTCCGCAAATTCTTAGGTCTTGTGAACAGTTACAGGCGCTTTAGCCAATGCAGCTGACACGCAGCGTCCTCTTAACGAACTCTTGAAAGGTGCCAAGAAGAAGGATAAATGTCTAGCTCCTTGGACCGAGGAAGCCATGACTGCATTTAAAAAATGCAAACAAGATATTACCTCAGGTTTCTTCTATACTTGCCTTCGGAGCGCTCCCGTGATCCTGGATCAATCTGACATTCTTCGCCTTTCCAGGCGAGAAGGCAGATTTGCGTCTTATCACTGACGCTTCAGATTTTAATATGGAAGTAGCCTTCGAGCAATGCACTGGTGATCTCTAACATCCACTAGCATTCTTCTCGCAATTGTTCACACCTGCGCAGAAGAAATATTCTGCTTACGACAGGAAACTCACAGCCATTTATGCATCGATTCGCCACATCCAATACTACCTAGTAGGTGTCGAATTTAAGATTTACACCGACCATAACCGTTAATCTACGCCATACAGTAACAGTTAAAATGCCAGCCATTCGCGCGCGCAGGCTATCCTACATCGTTCAGTTCACCACAGAGATTCTTTAACTCCCAGGTGAAGAAAATGATGTTGCGGGTGTATTATCCAGAATCAATAATTTCATTTCACCAGCACTTTTCGACTGGAGCGATTCTCAATTATTGGTCGACCCTCAAATCAAGAAGATTCTTGCAAACATCAATGCTTACAGACTTCCAACGTTCTTCGATCCAACACAGCTTAGTCAAGAATAAGCGAACGATAAGCAGCTCAAGGAAATCTTAAATACTCCGGATCACCCTCTCAAGCTTCGCAAACTCATGTGGAGCCCTGATCACACTCCCTCCTACTGCGACTTCCACGAAGACTATACAGCCGTACGTACCAGAGAAATTGCGAAGAATATTTTTCGACAGCTTTCATTTAGTTTCACATCCTGAAGCAAAAGTTACAGCTCGTCTCATTCACCAACAATACGTTTAGCCGAACATGAGCCGTGATATTGCATCTTGGTGTAAATTATGTGCTTCTTTTCAACAATCTAAAGTTACAAGACACAACAAATTTCAGCCCAAACACGTTGTTACTCCAGATGCCAGATTTAACCACTTACACCTGGACCTTGTGAGACCCTTCGTCAACAGCCAACGTTACACTTATGTCCTCGCCGTCATCAATCGTTACACGAGATGGCCAGAGGCAATACCAATCTCAGACCCTACAGCACCCACAGTAGCTCGTGCATTTTATAACAACTGAATCTGTCGTTATGGAGCACCAACGACGATCCCAACAGATCGAGGCGCCCAGTTCAAATTCAGATTGTTCTCCGAACTTCTATCGATTTCGAGCATCAGTAAAGTCAGAACTATATCCTTCCATCCGGCATCCAACGGCATGGTGGAACGCCTCCACAAGGACATCAAAATAGCCCTCACATGCCACGGCAATAACCAGAATTGGGTCTCTCTGCTACCCACAGTCATGGTCGGACTACGCACTCGTATCCGTTTAGAGACAGATGCTAGTCCAGCTGACCTAGTTTTTGGAAAATCGGTGCAGATCCCTGGTGACTTCTCGCCTTTCACAGCAAAAGAAACAAACGTTCGCACGTTTTATAACGAATTTCGAGAATTCATGCAACAGCTGAGATCTGTTCCAGTCAGTCACAAGATTGCAACCAAGCCCTTTCTAAACCAAGGTTTAGACACTTGCACTCACGTCTGGCTACAAGAGAAGCCAATCAGACCATCCTTGACACGGCCTTACATCGGCCCATACAAGGTGATCTCACGCAACAATGATAACACAGGCCCACAAAAAAAAAAGTGCCCGGTTCTGGGAGGGAGACTAACATATCCTTATGTATTTTTGACC
>JAYJLV010000583.1:0-10589 GCA_036873485.1 Torymus texanus
TTTTTGTGATACTCAAATTCAAATTATCTCAACTTTTATTCACTTCTTCTACATCTTAAAATCGCAATTAAATCTATGTAACTATTACTTTTATTCTTATTTTAAGTGTAATTAGTTTCGTACATTTAATATGTTTACAGCTTTCGTAAGTTTTATATGGGTATGATGATGTTAAATAAGACGCTATTTGATAATGCGTGTGGAATTTCGCTATATAAATCCAAGTGCACGTTCGCTCCGTAAATTTGACTACGAGCCATTTGGTTCTATTCGCACACTTCCGCTTCTATAAGAAAATGGAAAGAAAGTAACTTCAGGTGTATCTGTAAAGGTTTTATAATTGTTTGTGTATTTGTGTACACTGAGAAAAAAATTTAGTAAAAATTATTAAATGTTTTTTAAAAATTATCATGCTGTCTCGTAAAGCCACCACAGACTGTGAAGAACCAAAAAATTACTATATTTTATATTAAATTTTACAATACAGTATAGTAATTTTTCCCATAATTCTAGAAAAATTTCTTGTAAAGTATGGTAATTTTTTGGGTTTTTACAGTCTGTGTTGGCTTTACGAGACAGTATAGTCATTTTTACAAAGCATTTAATAATGTATACCAATGTTTTTTCTCAGAGTATCAATATATTTTTCTATTATATTGATATCGATATTGATATTGAAAAAATTTGCTTTGGGAAAGGCTTGAACACAATTTTGTTTAGTTATAGTTTTAGAAAATTTATGTAGTGAGGAAGATACAACGCGACACTTCCCAATTCATGACGGAATCCTTACCGTTAAAATTTTTGTGTACCTTTCACTAAGTTTTCATAAAATTAATTTTTCAGAAGTTTTTATGTCAACATACTGCCAGGCTGAGTGCCAATAGAGGGTGTGTAAACACTTTAGTAAACGTTATCCATTATCCGGGTTAAGAGTAGGTAGGCGAGGGAAAAACTAAAAAAAAAATTTTTCATTTAATTATAATTCATGATCCAAATTTCGTTGAGTTTAGTTAACGTTTGGTGTTTTTAAAGCTGTGTATTTTCTGAACGCGCACGATTGGCTGCTTTCTGGCCTATTCAAATGCCTATTTTTTGGTACTGTACGGTTAGTCTTCTCTTCAACTGAATATCTATTTCCTTGGAAATGTTATTTTTGGTCCATCTACGGTTATATACGTATTTCTGACAGAGACTTTATAATTCAATCAAGCATTTTAAATAAATACAAACTTTGGATCCGAGATTGAAGAGAAAGGGCGGCTCTAAAACTGTAATATTAAAATAAAGATTTTTTCAAAATTCTGACTACAATAGTCTTTTAATACAAAGAACAAGGTTATTTGAAAAATTCAAAATTTTTCTAAATATTTTGAAAAACATTTAAATATTGACACATTACTCTTAAACGGGTAAAAATTATAGTAAATCTAATATTTCACGATTCATTTTGGACTGAAGAGAGGCTTGATTGTTTAAGATATTAGATATCAGGCTCTGTAAGTCCTAAGCAAAGGCCCACCCAAGTATTTTTAATTTGAATAAAGAACATTTCGCAATAGTTTCATCGAAATCGGGCTCCCGGGAGTCTTGCGGTATCGTTATGAGACAAAGTGGACAAATTAGACTGCTACATCGACAGTAATGAAGAGATACTTTTTAACTAACAAATATTATGTCCATTTAGAGCATTTATAAAATATTAAGATCTTGCTGAGAAAGCTTTGAAACTGTGAACATTATTTGTGTGTGTGTGTGTGCGTGTTTTTAAACTTAAAATATAGGAATAAATAATTATGTGATTTAAAATTTTAAGTCGCACTTTAGTATAGTTAATATTCGAATTTCATTTTTTTAAACTTCTCTTATTTTTTAGAGAACATATTATCGTCATATACCTTTTTTCAATGGCGCAAGTAGCAGGTTGCGTGACATAAAATAGCCTTGCTATTGATCAACAGGAGTATATACGCGAAAACATGAAGAAACTAGAACGATGAAGAAGAACAAGGGAAAAGATCGGATCTGCTTTACAAGTTCTTGGTCTAGGCTATCCTGTCCATTAACCAAAAGCTGGTATTACTAGGAAAAAGACAGCGCGGCGCATTTAAGCGAATACACATACGCAACGCTCGTAAGATTAGGGCTATACCAGCCGAAATCTAATTGTAACGCACGTCGCGGACGCTGCGCGACGCGGACGTTTATATTGTCGCAATAGTAAAACGTCGGGCACTGTTGTACGTATGTGCTGTATGTACGTATATGTGCTGTACAGTGGCGCGTGCGCTTCTCTTTCCCCTTTTCTCCGGCGCAACATTTCTCTTTGATACACCAGGTACTGTGGTAGGGGATCGCGGTATAAAATCGAACGGATCCACTCGATCGATGTCACAGTACGATAACACAAGTCACACAGAAGCCAAGCAAGCTTCAATCGTTGTTTTTTTCAAACTCAAGCCTAGAGCAGTTCGCGCTTTGTCGAGCACATTCGAGGTGAGACGATCTTCCTTTTGTTTAATCTTCTCTTTTCATTTGCCGTGTACGATATGTTGCATCAACGCAGTGCGCGATTACTCGATCTGGTAAAGGCGCGCGCTCACAAGAGATGGCCAAAGGGACGCGGGTCTCAAATTATCGGCCTTTTCGTGCTGCATCATGAGAATACGTCAGCGCGTGAAGTTGATCATTCCTCGGTGATTAAGTATCACGAAATTTTTGTTTTCGATTGGGGATTGAAAGGCGGACCCTTCAATTAACGTGGATTCCAGGCGTAATTGGTGGTGAAACGTGAATAAAATTTATCATGGAATCAGTGCGTATATTTGGTTTTAATTTTTCACAAAGATCGATGTAGTCGCAATCGAGTGTTGTGGTAGCAATAAAATTTATATATTTCGTAAATCATACTTTTTATAAAACTAGTATTTTATAAAAAGTCTGAAAAAATCTATAATTTTATGAAGTTTCGAAAATTTTGTAGTTTTAAAATTATTCGAAGATTCTTTAGTGAATAAAATAAATTCTTGGGTACTGTCATGAATTAAAATAACGCATTAAATTAATATTATATTGTTGTACATCATATCCGTTTAGACAATTAATCAGTTCTATAAAATATAGTGTAGTTCAAAATAATATCTTTTAAAGTGATAATTATATTTTTTTATTCAATTTTGTTCAATATCATGCATATCAAATTTCCACTGGGATTTATAAATAAGTTTATTAAATGAATAACGTGCTTGTCCATTAAAACTTTTACAATAAGAAACTTATTACTTTCACGCTATTTCTGAATAAACTTAAAAAATAAAAATTTATAGTTTCTTTTATGTCATAAGTCAAATTTTTTTTATTTTAATGTGAAGTACTTTTTAACAGTTTTATTAGTTTATTGCTTAACTTCAAAAAACTTTTCAAATAAATATTAAACTTTGCCGAACACTGATCGAGCCATATATTATTTTTATTGATTCTATTCGTTGGTTGTTTCTACAATATGTATCCCTTCTTTTCTTACTGACTAAAATAGGCTGGGCGTGTACAAACTATGCAAGTATACAAAATAAAATCGTATTTTCCTATAAGTCTCTATAATAATTTAATTTTAAAATTCGATTTTTATAAATGTCGTATTCATTTATCTTCCGCAACTCTTTTTCAATACTTAAAAAATTAACTCATAAATGTTAATTCAGAAAAACGAGAACTTGAAGTCCTCTGTATATACGAATACTATTCTCAGATTTTGTTTAATTTTTGATAAGTTTTTTTACACAAGCTGTTAATATATTGAAAATTTATGCTGGTATTTTATATCTGTTTAAATTATTGGCGGAATGAAAGTTTTGTGTTAACGCGTTTGTCAGTTTCATAAATATAATTATTGCGGAAATAACGGGGTAGGAAAACGAAAGAAGATGAAATATCTAATCCGAAATTGTCAAATGGTATATGAGGTTGCGGTTTAGCAATTCTGGCTTCTCGCATTATACGCATGGCTATGTCAAAACATATTTATTCTAAACGTCTATTACAAATTGCTCTTCATAATGCACTGAGTTTCGGAATTTACATGCGGTGGTTTGCCTAGGGAAACTGGTTTTCTAGGTGAACGCGATTTATGCACGATCATCACGAAATTCGGAACAATGCCGATGTCGACCAATGAAAATTAAAGTTGTATTCTCCCAAACCAGCGTCCACAATCATATTGCACAATTGCTCGTTACGTATATTTTATTAAAAGCATCCAGTGCTGACTCGCATTCCATTTGCTGCAAATCATATCAAAATTTTAAAAATAGTTATTCTTTATATATTCATTTAGCTAAATGAATTGTGTACATAAACTGAAAATTGTTTTCACCCCGAAATATTAATTGTTAGTTTAATAAACTTTAAATATTTTATAATAGGTTTTATATTCGTATGACAGATCAGCATTCGATGATTTAATGAACCAAAAGAACTCAGTGACTATTGATAAAACTTTTCGAAAGTTGAAATCTTAATGTCAAGCACATTGGTAAAGTACTTATGCCACACTTGTGACTAGTTGAAGTGCTCCATTGAAGAGCTTCAGTTTAAGCGCTTTTCCTTGAGAGTCAAGAATTCGGTAGAATTTCTTATCAAAGTTGCTATATGTAGGATGGAAGATTGAATTACTACACTTTATAAAAAAAATATGTATAAATTATATCTGTTTTATTTTATTTGCTACAGATGCAGTACTCAAGCCTGATGTTAGTAATCCTCGGTTGCCTCGCCGTCTACGTTAGCGCCGATCAATCGACGCAACAACAGCTGCAGCTTCAGCCAATTACTGAGTCGCTGGGCGAAAGCGATGGAACGACACACGCCAGGGCTAAAAGAACCCTGTTTTTGAAAAAGAAGCTGCTGGGAGCTGGGCTTCTCGGCTTTGGCTTGGGCGCCGTCAAAGGGTTTGTTTCTTTGTTTATAACGTCATTTATTACGCGAAAAATTGCTGCTATATTATAAGGTTAATTATACAAAGATAGGATTATGAATGATTTTAAACTATAAAAAATTGATATATATATATATATATATATATATATATATATATATTATAGTGACATTGTTACCGACGTAATTATTGTTTATATATATATATCATAACGCCGTGGCAATAATATCATGTCTCATTGTTGAACAAGGGTAGATATTTATGGACCTTTAATGAAAAAGTCTCTGCATTCGCCCTGATGCGATCGAAGGAAAAAACATGGTAAACATCTTAGACGTGACGAGACGGATAAGTAAATACATTATCGTAAATCTACTTCCAAAGATATGTGTTTTTTTTTGTCTGAATCTGCTCTGCATGGTACTTTTTCAAAATATGCTTTATTTTAAATTATTAAGTAAGTTCCTTTTATTCCGAAATATATCGTAAATCTTTTACGAATGCAACTTTTATTATATTGACCGGATATTACTTTTGTATTTTGTAAAATTAGAAACTGAAAGTTTTCAAGGTTCTCGCGTTTTCAGTTATTATTATAGAAGAAATATGTACACATCATGAAATAAATATTAGAGAAATTTTCAATCTCGAAGAGATATTCCTTAACCTTTAGACTGCCGGAAAGTCAATATATTGACGCACCCTCTGACATGAACTTTGTATATAGTTGATACATGATACGAGACACTAATTTGCCCACTTTTAAAGGGCGGTTTGAAGGTTCAAATCCCGGCAGTCTAAAGGTTAATAAATGAGATGAGCGTATAAAGTAATTAGATATTTTCTTGTAAAATTCCGGAAGACTAAACGTATATATTGGATACAGCATATATACGAGATAGTTATGAATCGATCAAAGTTTATGTAACATTAATGGGAATTTAACGATTATTTTTACAAAGTTTATAAAATTAGTAGATTTTAAGTTTACTGGTGTCTTCTCTAGAAAATACTCGGATAAAAGTTTCTAGTGAAAATTACTATATTTAATAGTAAGTAGTAGCAGTAATAAATTCATATTCTCATAAAAATGACCACACGTCATAATAAAATTGCTACTCATTAAAATGCAGTTTAATGAATGTTAGGTGATAAAAAATTATTTCCAATAGTACTAGAGTAAACGCGCTGAGATACTCTGTGCTTTGCATATAAATTAAAAAAAAACAAAGAAAGAAATAACCTTATAGTATAAAAATATAAACAAACAACATCATGTTGCCATGCACATAGTTATAGCACGACAACGCTTCCGAGCAATTAGATTGGGAATAAAACGCGAAATAAAATAGCCATCAATTTTACTTAATAAAGGGGATTACACATGAAATTCTGAATTCCAAAAAATGCATAAAATGTCAAATGACAGTCGGCTCTAATAAATATTCAATATCATTTCCCGTCTATAGATACAAACTGGGATATCACACCTCCCCGGAAGTGCACCACGTGTACCTGTCGCCGCCACCACCTCCAGTAAAGTACGTCGAGTACATCGAGAAGCCGGTGTACGTGTCGAAGATCGTGGAAAAGCCAGTATACCACGAGCCTGCGTGGTCGCAACCTGAGCCCTCGCCCGTTTACGGGTTAGTGTGACTCGTCTATATACATCCTGCTGCTGTACACTGCTGCCGCGATCGATCGGATCGTGTAGACCGTCTGTTTACCCCTTGTAGCCGCGGGCCCGCGCCTAATTGATATTGGATTGGAAAAACTACGCGCTCTTTCGTCGCGACTGATCAATTATTTGCTCGTCGATGCCTGCGCGTGACCCTCCTTCCCTCTCTCCACCTCCAACGGCTTGTGTATACGCGGCGGACAGTGATCATTTTCAGGCCGCTCTCTCTCTCTCTCTCTCTCTTGTTCTAAAAGGATTTGAATTTCTGGATGCTTTAACGCTAAATTACTTTCAATTAATTCGTCAGTTTTGTTGCGCGTTGTTTTCCTTACGCGTTTGCAGAAAACTAACTTTATAGGATAACGACTTTCGAGGCAAATACTAATAAATACCTGCCGTTAGTGGAACGAGTTCTGAAAAAGAAGTTCTTCTACAAAGTTTACAAAGAAAAACGTTCCTCGTAAATCTGAATGCAAGAGGCTATATCTAATGATTAATAAAATATTCTGCTGAAATCTGTACTTGAATGAGGTTACTTTCACATCTCTGTTTTCTTCAACTATTGTGTAGAAGAATCATTTTTTTTAAACTCTCATGAACGATATAATGTCAAATAAATTTAAAATTTATAGTTTTATTTACAGAGATAGCTTCGAATGAACAAACGATGCCTATTATCCCTTATTCTTTTCAATATGATATTCTTTATTGGATTATACTAACTTGTTTAATTATTTGTATTTCAGATCGTGGTAAATATCTGCTGCCTGTCTTGACATCGACTGACCAAATCTCGAATGTCAGGCCGACAAACTAAGACTACTAGGAAAATAAAGTTGTTGTTATCATTATTGTTAATACTTTTTTTTAAATAAAATATTTAAAATTACTTTCTGTGTTACCTTAATCATTTAGTATTATAATATTGGCGGACATAAATTAATATAGTCCTCTTCACTTCATGGCTTTGTAAATTTGTTAAAACATTGAGTGTTGCCATTGTTTACCTACCTAATAGTAGAGATGTGAAATACTAGAGAATATACGTCAAATCTTTTGAGATATGACGTAATACTGTTTAAAGCTAGAAGCGGAAACCCACTCCCGTCGAAATTAGAGTGTCGTCGTTAATAAGATAATCATGTGAATTTCCCATTTTCTCCTCTGAATTCAATTGGTTGCAGCTGGCCTACTCTATCGATTCTGGAAAAAAGTGGCCTCTCGAGAATCCAGAAGGACGTTATAATGATCTAAAGTCAAATAGAAGAGAAAAGAAATACCCTCGTCATTTATCGCAGGCGGGTGCGCGCAGGAGGCGTCACGGGTCGCCGCCGACGTTGAATGTAGCGGCAAGGCTAAGGTGACAAACTTTAATGGCCGAGAAGTATATATATATCCGCGCGTTAGACAGGAGGCTATCTCAGAGAAACTCCTTAGCACCTTTCGGGCTACAATCGTCAAGTACACGCGCCGAGAATTTTCACCAACTCGAGTGCACCGACCGTCGCGAAGGTGTTTCAAAGTGCCAGCCAAGGTCCCTTATCCTAAGTTTGACGTTGCCATTATTACGATTACGTGCGCTAATTCGTGTTTTCTACCTGTCACGGCTCTATTCCAACTTCCACATTTTAAGATCGCAATAAAACCTGACTCGTACCTATATATAGTTATACAATAGCATTCAGTTCCGTTATGTGACATAACCTTTTATCTTTTACACTTTATACTGGTTTATTATATTATTCCTACCTACTGTTAAATCTTAAATCATGGATCAGCTGATATTTTATGAGATCATATTTAAAAGCGGGGTTATCGATAAACATGGCGAACTGCCGAGGAGCATTGCCACTGCATATGTGTTCCGGGGATTTCCTGTCCTGGTTAGCGCCTCTAGGTATTGAGTTAGATCCATAGTGTCAAGTATGACTGTATTTCTGGCACGTGAATGTTTATTCCTTATATTTATTTAAATTTATTTATTTATATTACGATTAATTGTAATCCTAAAACAAACACTTTTAATATTTTTGCATACCTTTATTCAGATTTAAATATATACCAACAGTAAATAATAATATATATAATTAAAAAATACTTTTGCATTTTGGTTAAAAATAATACTTAAAAAGAATGTATCTTAGCGATCCTTTTTACTATGAGATACATATTTGCACTATGAATGTGCTATAATGAAAGTAATCATTGTAAGGATAATCCAGTAAAAAGTTATAGAGAAATTATAAAATACCGTTCATAAACTTAGTGTACATCACTTTAGTGGCACCTAAAAGAGTTTTAATTTGAAAATGATTCATTATTTCCGATAAGTTTTTCCTTTCAATACTCATTTTACACTCACGAAAATTATTATGTTACTTTATTGTACTTGTAAATTTAATAATCATATTTTTAATTCTTTAGATATATATTATTTAGCATCACGGGCTCCGTAAAACGTAATCTAAACGTTCTTTAAAGTACGACTTTGTTGGAGAATTACAGAGTATTATCAAAGTTGTCGAATTATTTATTATCCCTCCAGTATCCAGGCCAAGAGATACATTTTGGTCATGGTCCATTTTCAATATTTCGTCGTCAAACAAATTATGATTGGAAGTGCACCAAAATACATATAATGAAAAATTATTGTACTACATGTTATTATTAAATATATTTAATACAACTAGGTAGTTATATTTAAAAATTTAACGAATCGTCAGGTTGTTAAATTATTTTAGCAATAGAAACTGATAAATTATCGGTTTGCGAGTAGAATTGCTCAAATACAATATCGTTATCTCATAAACGAATAGGACTGAGAAAATTTCGAGAGCTATTTACTTAAAAAGATATCCTTGGTAGTGTCCCACATTAGAAAGGTCTTACATCCCGGAGGTTATGGCGCAGGCATGGAAAGAGCGCACCGGGAAATCCGGCTGCGCAAGCCGATTTTGGTCATTGTGTGCACGTGCGTAAGTTGAGGATGAGCCCGTGTGCGCTGCGATTCGCCTTGGCCGTTGCCTGCGGTTCCTCGCCCGCTCCTCGCGAGATATTTCGCCCGGCCCCGCGCGAGACAAACTTATACACTGTGTACCCACGTTGGCTTGCGCGTATACATATATACATACAGAGGCGCGGACCGCGGCGTGAAATGATATTTCTAAATACGCCGAAGAGCCGTTTCCATTACTGGCTTAATAGTGGACTACCTGCGCGACGACGCCCTTGAAATAAATTAGGCGCGCGTGCGAGAGGAGCTTGTGTATATATACGCGTCTGTCTTTAACACCGCGATGAAGGCGTGGAGCTTGAAATTGCGACGTCGAGGTGTGGTGACGATCGTGCGCGCCGCCGTCGCCGCAAATACGCCTTACCGGCGCTAATTTCTTCGAACGTTTAAGCTATTAATAGCTGTCGATGCTTTTCAAGCTAAAAGCCCTGGTTGAACGATAGCTGGGAACAAAATTAATATAGGCATTCGATTATGGTGAATATAAATGCTGCAATCCCTAACTTCTGAATAGTTGGGATGATACCTTGTCACTTCAATTATATTCAGTGAAACGTATATGACGAAATCTACACAAAAAGTTCATCCAGGCGTCCTTAAAAATGGATATAAATTTTTTTCAAGCACGATTTCCGAATCTGATTTTTCCTACTTATACTACCTACCGTAGGCAAAAAATCTTCATGACATCCCCTTCAAAAATTGAGAATTAAAGAAGAAGTCGTACGAATTGTCAAATCCTCAGCTCGAGCTTTGAAATGAAAAATTATCAAGTCCCGCAAACGTATTTGTTTAAAAAAAAACGTAGATACCTACAAATGATCTAACTTTGAAGTTTCTGATAGTTTCATTTCCATTTTGTGTCTTCATAAAAGAAGCTTTGGACCAATAAAAAACTGCTGCCAATACATTGGCACTTAGCTTCCTCAAACTTTATATATTATTCCATTATTATTTTGTCAGAA
>JAYJLV010000594.1:0-10589 GCA_036873485.1 Torymus texanus
GCTATTCACTTATTCTACGTGAACGGATCTGGACTCATTGAAAAAGTGAATATGAACTTTTAATAAGTGGATTTTCATTTATTCAGATTTAGAGAGTACAGTTCGCGTTTCCGTATTTGCATAACATTTAGAATTTGAAGCACCCGAAGATATGAGCGTGCATCGCGCAGCGAGTGTCCTTTGGGCAAGATCGAGGAAATCGCTACCAAAAGGAGGCGCTTTAACGTGTAAACACACTGAGAGGAGAATCCCTCTCGTGCCGCCTCCCGGAGCTAAGTCGTTGCCGCTTAACGATAACGATACGGGGAGTTACGCCTTTTATCGCTGCTACTTACTCGCCGCTCCCGTCTGAGAATACTTTATCCTGGCACGTAATCCGATAAGCGCGCGAGCACACGCCTGTAAAATGCGCCCGCAAATCTGGACCCGCCGGCGGTGATTTCTCGCGGCGATATGACGGATTCACGCTTGGCAGTTGTCACGCCTGCGCACCGAGATAACAGTAGTCAGATTCAAGACTTTAGCTGCTCATTTATTCAAGCTGTGGCTGATTATTGGCTTTCTGACTTCTCCCATCTGACAGATCTCGGAATTAGGAGCTCGATCACGCTTTTTTAGCAGAAGCCTTACCTTAAGTCTCGTGACGCAAATTACACAATTTCAGATTGCAATGATCCAGAAATGGAAGAAACTTGAAATTATTTTTAAAGATGTAGCATATAAAATGAGAAAGTGTGCCATGTCCTCCGTTGAGATCGAATTAAAGAGTTAATATAGAAATTCGCCACAAGTGGAAAAACCCGCGTTACGTCAGACGCTTAGACTCGATTCTTTCTTTATTTAGCTTATTTTAAGAACAGTTTCATGTCGATAGCAGCACTTCATTTAATATGCCGTTTTTTGCTAAATGCCATACGAAATGAGCTTACGACTAAAAAATCTTCTCCCCTCATTAAGGTAAAAATCTAGCTTAACGAAGGAAATACCTCTTTTTCAGTCTCCCGGCTGACCGCCTGGAGCCGCGGAGCAAACAGCATGGAATTGAGGAATCGTTTTATTTTTTCATGGGCTCTAATTCAATCAAGTTTAATCCCAGCGACGGCTCAATTGCGCTCTCAATTTAGCACGATTTCCTACACCCTCGCTCGGAGCACCCATCGGCTTCTCGCCCTCCGCTCGCCTCGCTCTCGCAATCAAATATTTAGCGCGCGAGAGTCGATGCTATCGCCTAAAGTCCGCCGTGAGCGCGCCTCGCTGATTGCGCGTTCGCGCGCGCACGCTGGGAGGACTGCGGAGGAGCCGGGGGTGGAAGGGGCAGGCGGAGGAGCAGACAGTACTCCTCTCTCGTGCGCGACTGCGCGTATACACGCACATATAGTTACGTATCGGAGAGAGAGAGAGAGGGAGGGAGAGAGAGAGAGAGAGAGAGAGAGAGAGGAGAGAGAAAGAGAGGGAGAGGGAGAGAACCATTGCGGTTTGTGTTTACCGAGGGATATAAGCCGCTCCCGAGCTCGTCGCAAGACAATGCTTGCCGCGGAGTTGCCTGCAGCGCGTTAATAGATCGGATTATTAAGTCGGAATTGCCGAGAGTTAGTCTTTTATTCTACTATCATTTTTTCCTCTCACATCATTCAATTCTTCAATGAGCTGCGACGCATGAACAAACTCTTATTTGATCAACATATTTTACTAGAGTTGTAAACTATAACATTAATTTACCTATTTCGATTAAATTAATTTTAAGAACTGTTATAACTGTCTGGTTCGTTGTTAGTTATTTCATCCCAAAAATCAGACACAATTCTACAGACAGAATCCTTTGGTAAGGCGTTAAAACATTCGTTTCTTTTCTTGGTCTATCCTCTCGCGAATTCTAGGAGTTTTCTTTTTTTTTCTTCATCCTGTTACACATTTTGAACTGAGTAGCTTTTATAAAAAATATTTTAATTATACAATTAAGAATGCTTATGATAGGATTGATATAAATTTAGTAGAACTAAAAATTACATTGACCAATAAAATCGATTTGGGTTGTGCTTCTGAAGCTTTGCAATAGAAATTTGTAAGAAACTTGTCCGTTGATTAGCTCGATTGTTCTTTCAGTTGGCTTTCTTGATCTAAGCAAACCGCTATAACTAACTTTATCTAGCCCACAAAAATGCCATGGGAATTGAGGCGCGACAGGATCGTACGGGTCTTTTACGAATTTGCGCGTGGCGTCGGTGGCGACGCAGCCTCGATTCATTATACGAAAATCGATTCGAGGGAGGAGGCCGCATTGGCCGGTTGATTGAAGTCGGTCATTGAACACCGGAGGCTCACGCTGCGTTCTCCCGGCCCATACGTGTGCACAGGCCTCCAGCGCCTTCATCCCTAACGAAATTCACGGCGAGTGCGGAGAAATTAAACGGCATTTTCCTCTCGCGACGGAATGCGCTATTTACGTTCCTCTGATCGCATCGCGCCAACCCGCCACTTTACGCGAAAGCGCACCAGCAAACGCGTTAAAGCTTTTAGCCATTGTGAGGTCCAGTCTTTTATTCGACTACGTTACAGCTGTCCTTTTGTCTCAATTAGCTTTTTTGACTGTCACATTTATATGAAAGGCAATTATTTTATCAAATCTTCATCTTTAGATTACCTCGATGATATTAATAATTCAATATATAATTTAATATTTCATAATTCAATATTTAATATCATTATTTTATCAAATCTTCATCTAGAGATTACTTCAATGATATCAAAGTAGACCAATTCAGCTTCTTTGAAGTTTTATTACTCAAAAGCTCTATTTCAGATTAAAAAAATTAAATTCAACACAATTTGGTATAGCGTTATATAAAATTGTAGATTTGTACGAAAAGATTTTTTGAAATATTTATTCAACTTTTAATCCTATTATTAAAGCGAGAAAGCCATTATTATTACAAAATGTGATCGTTAATGTTTGAGTGAGACATTTCCAAAGTTGCAAGTCTTGCAATGATGTAGATAGCTTTAAATCGTGTGCAAATGATTTCAGTTTTCTAGCACTCGTACTTACATCAGTAATAGTAATATGTTGTTACACGTAGAGATATCGATAATGTTTCGTATTTTTTAAGCAAATAATATATCTCGAGAAAGAGACTTCATAGAAAACAATTTTTACTTTACTTAAATAAGATGCGATAATGTAACTTTTACACACAAAATTATACGATTATACAAAATTATGCTCTTTCTTGTAAGTACAAAAGTATGTGTAAAGCCGACCTTTTAAAAAAAATATTTATCACTGAAAATAGAAAATCGCGGTTTTCCTAACGTATTTCGTGCTACTACGTGAATCATGAGTTAGCGCAATTACAAATTATTTATTTTCTTCTCTATGTTTACATCACCCTTTTACTTAAAAATTTGACTAACAGCATGTTAATTTAATATTTATTGTTTCGTGATTACTGCATTGACTCACGAGTCCTTAGAGAACTACCTTAAATAAGTTTAATAAGTGGTTTAAACTTCAAGTCGATTGATAAAATATTCTTTAAGAAACAGGTATTCAAAAATATTTAAAAACAATATTTAACCTCCAATATCTTCGTTTGTAACAGTGAGATTTTTCTGGCCACCAAACCCTATCTGAAGATATAAAAAAGGTACGTATGTGCCAAATTTCAAGTCGATCGGACAATTTTTACTCCTATGATTGTGCGACAACGAAAACGCTATTTTTTCTTTTTTTAATTATTTTGTTTCTCAAAACACAAATAAAGGTAATATTTTGAAAATTTAACAAAAAATTTTGTATTAAATTAGTTTAATAAGTGGTTCAAATTTCAAGTCGATTGACCATGTAGTTTCTAAGAAATTAATTTATGAATATTAAAAATATTTTTCTCAACAATTGAAATATGAATAATAACCTAAAAATTAAAAAATTAAAATGTTAGTAATTTAAAGACCTTTCAAAATAAATTTAGACTGGTAACTAATTTTGTCTGCTATACATATGTAAAAATAAAAAAAAAACGAAAAATTCGAAATCGGTTTTTGGTTATAAAAAAAAGAAAATCTGTCAATTGTTAAATCAATAATGGGGCCGAGTTTTTTCGCGAGACAAACAAAATAAACTTTGACCGATGAAGATCGGTGGTTTGGTTCTCGAGATATAGAGAGTTTACACACACACACACATAAAGAACGGAAAAAAAATTTTCAACATATTTTTATTTTTGCCTTAAAATATGTTGCGTGCGGATGCACGAGAGAATATAAAAAAACGAAATAAGCAAGGCGTTCGATTACAACATAACACCGATTAGCAGAAAGCCGAACGGTGGTTGAGTGGTCAGAGTGTCTGATTTGCAAATCGACGAACGCGGTTCAAGTACCAGTCCTGTCACTTTTTAGTAAATTTTTTACGAGGCCTCTCTCGTAACAAATATCATTTTAAGCATTTTTTGTCTTAAAAAATTTTTTCACTGTTACAAAGCTTCCTCTTTGAGGAAGCAATAATGGCAGTAATCACGAAATCATTGCGATAATATAGATGTTTTATTAATCTTTTTTACAATTGCTGAACAAATGGGACGTATTTGACTAATTGGTGAAGATAATCATCATTTTTTTCTGTGTAAGTCGAACCATTAACAGAAATAAAATTCGTAATGACCAAGTGAAGCGTATTTCAAAGTTTATGCCTATCGAGTTCAGTCTCGTTGGTCAATCTAATACAGTCGCACAGCTACTTGTAATAACTCGGTTTCTTTTTCCATCTGTTGTCGACGAGATTGAGTCGGTGATTGGAGTGGAAGTAAGATCGAGGTCGCCGACAACCGCCTTGCACTAATTGGGGACGTGCAATCGACGAAAATAGGATACCTTCTCTGGTTCTCGCCGCGCTTGGCGTTTGAGCCGCCCTTAATGAGCATAGCGACTGGGAGAATCCGCTGAAAGGTATTATGTTACTGTACTAGTATACGGGGCTCCGCAGATATAAAGGCGCGTCGAAGTCACGAGACTTTCTTGCGGGTTAGCGGGGGGTTCGTCATTTTTTATACCGCCTTCATTTGCGTTACTGACAACACACGAGCTCGAAGCTCGCCTAACAACGTGCAACTGGTTACAGCCTCCTATTATTCGTCTGATAATTTCGTATTGAACTTACTGACTTATCCACTTTAACAAGGATAATGAGAATGTCAGAAAGAAAATACATCAGTTTAACGGTTTTAATAATGATCTATCGAAATAATTAACTAATAAGAGAAAAAAAGTCCCTCAGCTTTTTGTTAGATCGAAGTGATTCTTATTATTCTTCATATTCGTTGTAATGTGATATCTGTAACAAACTGAAACATGATAAAATCGTATCGACGTATAAAACCTGAATGTTTGAATCGTTAAAACAATTTGTTATATTTCTGTTCATTTAAACCTACGAAAAAGTGTATATCCAAAATAATTCTTACCCATTGGAATTGGCTAGACAAATACATAGAAAAACACTTGAATAAAAAGTAGATAATATATAAGCTATTTCAAAGTTCATTTTCTGCAAAAAATGATCCTCAAACCACTTTTTAAAATTCAATTTGTTTTAGCGAATAAAGTTAAACATTAAAGTAACTTCTTTATATATTTTATCAATGTTACTTTTATGTTTAATCTACAATATTGTTTTACCTATTTTCATTTCGGAACCGACATTATGATAGAAATTTTTTATACGACATTTGCAATTGAAATACTAAACCGATTTTAATCCAACAAGGTCTATTCTTCTTGTAATTTATTTGTTTTAATGACTGTTTAAAACTTCTTTTTAATGGTTGATGCGTTTTTCCTTTGGGTTCATTTTTCACTCCAAGTTATCCACTTTCTGGATAAATATTTCTCTATTGACGATTGTGGCTTTCAATTGTTCTATACTAATTTTTTCGTTTTCTATTTGTAATTAATTAAATATTTTGAAGTTAATATAGATTCTGTATTATGATGAGTTAGAGATTTCCAACTGAACCCTTGGCTGCAAATAATAAAATTGATTTTACTTTTATAATTACTAGAAGTGTTAAGGTGCGCTGCGCGCGCCCTATCATGGGCCAATCAAATTTTACATGTCGATTTAAAATTGACCAATCACGATTATTAGAGGTTACAATCTCAAATCCATCTCTTTTGTATATAGGATGATTATTATTTTAGATTTTAACTTAAAACGCATCAATTAAAAGAAAACTATGCGCTCTTAAAAATTTACTTTTATTCCTAATTTAAGTAATACATCATCACATTCAGTCTTATTTATTTCCTGAAACGTTGATCGCTTTGACAGCTTCATAATCTAAATTGGACCTCGAAATTGTAATATTTTTGGAAAGTATATGAAATGGATCGTCACGTAAGCTATCGCCCTTTAAGTTTCATTAGATTGGCAATAATAATCGCAGGTTGAGGGGGGCGATAAATCACGGGGCGTCCATAAAAACGAAATCCCTTGTTCATCGTGCTAATTCTCGTTCTCGGGGGCCGCGTGCGCCGTCTCTTTAACCCGTCGGCGACGACTACGAGTGCGGGGACAGAGAGTGGGGCGCATCGGTACTGTACACGCGACAATGCGCCCGTGTATATACGGGAATACTCGGCCCTTTAGACGCTTGCTAGGAGAGGAGGTGAGATTTACGAGCTATGCGCGCCGCCGCTTCCGTCCGCCCTCCCGGGGGGCCACCTCCCCGCCGTTTCGCGTCCTCTCGCACCATATACCAACCTTCCTTCCTCTCTCTCTCTCTCTCTCTCTCTCTCTCTCCCTCTCTTTTTCTCTCCCTCTCTTTTTCTCTCTCAATAGCCACGTGATACCACACGCACCACGTGCATCGCTCCTGTTGACTTTTTATTTCCTTCTCCCTCTCTCTCTCGCTCTCTCTCTCCCTTGCCCTCGCTGCCTAAACCCTTGCCCTGTGATTAAACCCTTTAATATCGCAAAACTAAGCGGAGGGGAGCGCGCGGGAAGCTATGAAGTGGGCGCCCGCGTGGGCGAGGAATGCAGCGGCGAGCGAATGTTTTTCTTTTTTATTTTCCGCTGTGTAGCACGTAGTTGAAGAGCTAGAGACTATTATTGCAACAAAAGGACGAGGGACAAAAATAGAAGAAGACAGAGGGTGTAAGCGATGCGCGGATAATGGGCGATCCTCTTACGCGCGCACGCGCGAGCTTCTATTTTTTCCACTTTGTTTCTGTAGCCGCGCGCGCGATTTTTCTGCTTGGCTCGGGTTTTTGTATCACGAGCGCGCCATTCAGTGGTAAAGTTAAAGCCGACTCTTTGTCATGCGGTGAAACCGCGTCAAGTATTTGTGGATTTGCCAACCGCGAGTTTCATATATTTCGCATCGGTACTTTCGCACAGTCGAACTTGTCACGCATGCATTCTTTTGCGAAGCTTGCCTTATTCATCTTGTGCGCCCAACAAAACAATTGTAGAGATTTGTCGATTTCCTATTTTTCCCGAGCACAAAGGTATTTGATTTTTATTTATTTCCAGACATAGATAACTAGACGAAATCCAGATTTGGACGGATGGGTTCTTTTTCACTTAAATAGTACAAGCGATTAGTATTAGTATTATAAATATTTGTATACAATTATTGCAAATATAGTTTTTACAAACTTACAAGATTGGGTGTGCAACCATGTGTAATATCACAATTTTCAAGTAGGTGAGTTCAATCCAGCGTTAACAGGGCTTAAAAATAAAATAGTTGTATGAGTTATTATAATAACGGAGAGAAATGTTCTGTAAAAATTAGTGAACATTAAGTAATTTTTACTGAATTTTTCAGTACAGCGGTAACAGACTGCCAAAAGAAGCCAATTTACTTGATTTTCTATATTTTTTACTGTTGAAATTCGAAATAATTATAGAACTTTCATGAAAAATTACTGAATAGTTTGATAAAAATTACAGAAAAGTTTGATAAAAATTAGTAGATTATATATTTTATAGAAGTTTCTTTCATTTTTTAATAGAAAGTTCAGTAATTTTTACCGAACTGTTTGCGAAACACGCTCGACTGGTTCTAACCTGCAACGGCATCTTGTTATAATCATAACACAAATACAACAACAATTATATGTAAGGGGGCACAATCGGCTAATAAATAATTGTTTATTTCATGTATTAAATGAGTTACCACAATTACTTCCGAGATATATAAAAAATCAATTAAGTAAGTATTCCATTTGCTATGTAGTGTAACATATGTAGACAATTCAGATTGTCTCTCGTAAATGTACATTGATGGCGCAGCCAGTAAAAGGTTTGGATTTCAACGCGGCAGACACTTAGGTTCGATCCCATCGTCGGGGAGATTTTTTTCTTGTATTTATTTTATCATTTAATTTATTAATTGCATTTTTTGAAAAATTACCGAACGGTTTTCTAAAATTTACAAAAATGGCAGTCTGTTACGCCGTTACTGAAAAGTTCAGTAAAAATTATCGAACAATGTGTAATTTTTACAGATTATTTTTTCTCCGTATATATCAGAATTATTTTTCGCTTACGTTTAGAAAAGAATAAAAAAATGTGTTTATAGGTGCAACAAAGGTTTTCCCGTTCTTTAGGCCTTTTCGAATATAAAAAATAGGAAGTCGCTAAGTTGAGCTGGCATCACTAAATAGAAAACACCAATCACTAATTCTTTTTTTTTTTAATTAATTAATACTGTTATTACATATCGCACTTTAAGCTAAAAACTATAAAATTCTGGGTAGCTAGTCGATCACAGATGCTAAATAAAGAACATATTTAAAATGATTAGAAATTATGCTGACTGAACTATATGTCTGACTATTTTTATGGTTATTACATTATATCTCACTGAAGTCGTCAGATCGTTAATAAAGCTAAGTACTAAACTTAGAATACATACATCTTGCATTAACTCTCAGAACTTTAAATAAACTCGCACGTATATAAAAATGTATTAATGAAAACTACCAACTGCCAGTTCCGTGCAACATAATCAGACATATTGTTAATTCTTTATTTTGCCCATAGCAAAAGCTCTAGGTATATACTTGAAAAAAAAAAAATTTCTAGATAATTCATATGCATGCTAATGATTTTATACATAAGGGGATACAGATATTGACATAATCTGTCAACGAGAATTTTTTATGAAAATACGAATAAGGAATGCGTGGTGATTGTGCTTTCCAAATAATCGCTCAAATAATCGAGTTGGGTTGATTTTGGACTGTAAATCATCATAAGTACCGCCATGAAATAGTAGCTTCTTGTATCAGAGCGCAGCTAGTACAGAATTACAACTATTAGGTGGAATATGAACAAAATGTTTGACACCCTACACATATCTCACACAGGCGTTTTACAGGCTCTGTAGTTTCTTTTAGCTCTTCAGATACATGAAAAAAAAAACCACCGAGCCTTAACGATCACTCCATTAAATGCTCTGACTTAATATCGAAAGAAGGGGTGCAGACTTCGTCTCCGAGGGAGTCCTAGGATTAGCATCGATTAGGATTGCCTTGGTTTTGCTTCGATAAGTGCACCATCGGCATCCACATGACAACCCGACACTGCTGTCTTCTGCAATGCTCGTATTCCCACATTATCTTGGGACAAGTATGCATAGATTTTTGTCCATCATCAGCATATAATAAATGCTTCATGTATCTCGAATCAAGGGCGTAACGCATATCATTTACGCAGAGACAGAACAACTAGGGTAACGATCCCTATTTATGTGCCCTATTATTAAAATACATCTTAGAAATGAATGGGTAAGCAAATAACACTGAAAATTTTTTTTCATACAGTATAGGTAATTAAGTTTAAGAAAAACTATTTATTTAATTAGTTTTCATTTATTATAACATCAAAAACAAATTTTCTCTAATGAATTTCTTTTCACTAATGAATTAATTCGAAAAAAGCGATTTTATCGCTTTAATTTGTTTATTATAAAGAAATATCTACGAAGAACCAATACACATCTCTTAAGTAGGTTATCCTATGATGGAAGAACCAAAAAGAATTATAAAAAACGATGAATTCTACAGAATATGTTGATAAAACCAGGGTAGACTCAAAGGTTTAATTTCTTACTTAATATTCAATGTAAAAAGAGGATTAAATATTGATTTTAAATGTTTTACAGCTTAGAAAATAATTGCTTCCTCATAGAGAGGAAGCTTTGTAACGGTGAAAAAATTTCAGAAAAAAAAATGTTCAAAAAGATGTTGTAAGGCGATATATGTGTATATTATTTGATCTTTTTTGTTTTCGTGGATGTATCTAAGTATATGTGTGTGTGTGTGTGTGTGTATGTGTGTGTGTGTGCGTGTGCGTGTGCGTGTGGGTGTGCGTGTGCATGTGTGTGTGTGTATATTTCAACTCGTCATATCTCCGAAACGAATCAACCGATTTTCGTCGGGTGAAGCTTATTCTGTACGTCTCGCGGGAAAATTAGGATACCCTAATGGATTTGAGATTTTATTGAGTTTCTGTTGTTTTATAACCAAAAAACGATTTTGAATTTTTAGTTTTTCGATTTTTTCATATCTTATAGCCATTATTA
>JAYJLV010000605.1:0-10588 GCA_036873485.1 Torymus texanus
CTTGTCAAAATATTTCGTGAAATTTTCACAGTGAGTGCAATATGAATCTTTCATGAAAGGTTTCTGAAAGTTTTTTATAATATTTTTTGTAAAATTACAGAAAATATTTTAGCATACTTTCTGTCTTATTGATGCAATGTTGTGGCAAGCTTTCTCTGAAATATTGATTGAAATAGTTCAGTGCAATATTTCTAGCTACGTGTAAAGAGTTGGCCACTCCAGAGCACATATAACTGGGGTGGCCCTCTTTATCCCCATGTTGCGTATACGATTTTTCACCATGCTCTGGCCGAAAGTACCACTTTTGCTCCCGGCTCAGAAACGCGAATGTGGTTTTTTCGGCCTGTGTATAATGAAAAATCGATTACGCAACATGGGGATAAAGAGGGCCACCCCAGAGCACATGTTTGCCATCCACGCCTACGGCTCGAGCAGTAATTTACACTTGCTCTGGACTGGCCAACTCTTTACCGCCCTTGTTGTGTAATATACTATTAAAAACTTTAAACAAAAAAAAATAATAAGCATCATGTTCAGAAAAACTTTCGAATAATAATAGCCGAAATGTTCTTGCCAGGTTTTGGAAACATTACTCGAAAAGTTTGGGATCCGCCGTTTTGATCGATTCAAGAAACCTTTCCAGAAACATTTCAGAAATATTTCATGTAATATTTTCAGTTTGTTAACAGAAATCTCATCGGAAATGTTTTGTGTAAATTTTGCACAAAGTTGCAGGAACATTTCTTAAAACATTTTTCAGATACCTTCAAACAAAACTAGAAATATATCAAAAACCTTTCAAAAATTTTCAGGGAATAATACTGGAAAAGATGCGACAAATTATTATCATATAATAATTTCTGAAATCTGACAACAAGGTTTTTAAAACGTTGCTCGAAATGTTTGGCACTCGGCGTTTTGATCGATTCAAGAAACCTTTCCAGAACATTTCAAAAATATTTGACGTAATATGTCGTGTTTCTTAACAGAAATCTAATCACAAATATTTCGTGTTAAGTTTGAAAAACGTTGCCGGAATATTTCTTGAAATGTTTGTTGGATACCTTTAAACAAAAACTAGAAATATTACAAAAATCTTTTCAAAACTTTTCTGGAAATAATACTGGGAAGGATGCGACAAATTGTCATGTAATAATTCCTGAAATCTGACTGCAAGGTTTTTGAAACCTTGCTCGAAATGTTTGGGTCTCGGCGTTTCGATCGACTCAAAAAACTTTCCCAGAATTACTTCAGAAATATTGCAGGTAACCTTTCCAGTTTCTTAACAGAAATCTTATTTGAAATATTTAGTGTAAAGTTTGTAAAACCTTGCAGGAATATTTCTTGAAATACTTTTTGAATATCTTTAAACATAACTAGAAATATTTCAAAAATCTTTTCTAAACTTTTCAGGAAATAATACTGGGAAGGATGCGACAAATGGTCATGTAATAATTCCTGAAATCTGACTGCAAGGTTTTTGAAACCTTGCTCGAAATGTTTGGGATTTGGGGTTTTGAACGACTCAAAACTTTTCCAGAACATTTCAAAAATATTTCACGTAATATGCCGTGTTGCTTAACAGAAACCTAATCTAAAATATTTCGTGTAAAGTTTGTAAAACGTTGCCGGAATATTTCTTGAAATGTTTTTTTGGATACATTCAAACTAAACTAGAAATATTTCAAAAACCTTTCCAAAACTTTTCAGAAAATAACACTGGAAAGGATGCGACAAATGGTCATGTAATAATTCCTGAAATCTGACTGCAAGGTTTTTGAAACCTTGCTCGAAATGTTTGGGACTCGGCGTTTTTTAATCGCCTCAAAAATCTTTTCTAGAATCATTTCAGAAATATTTGACGAAACATTTCCAGTTTCTGAACAGAACTCTAATCTGAAATATTTCGTGTAAAGTTTGCAAAACGTTGCCGGAATATTTCTTGAAATGTTTTTTGGATACCTTTGAACAAAACTAGAAATATTTCAAAAACCTTTCCAAAACTTTTCAGGAAATAATACTGGAAAGGATGCGAAAAATTGTCATGTAATAATTCCTTAAATCTAACTGCAAGGTTTTTGAAACATTACTTGAAATGTTTGGGATCCGCAGTTTTGATCGATTCAAGAAACCTTTCCAGAACATTTCAAAAATATTTCACGTAATATGTCGTGTTTCTACACTGCAAAGTTACATGAAATGTTTTTTGAATTGTTTCTGAAAGCTTGCTGAAAGGTTTCCTGAAATATTTTATTATCTGTAATATGAAGTTTTCATGAAATATTTTTAAAAGTTTTCTGTAATGTTTCTGTGAAATGTTTGTTGAAATATTTCTGCATAGTTTATGTAATGTTGTCGCAAGATTCCTGCAAGATTTTTAAGATATATTTTTTTGAATCTTTCATCAAAACATTTCGTTTTTTGTGGGAAAGAGTAAAACATTATTTAAAAAAAGCTTAAACCCAAAATAGCCTGGGGATGCGAGATCCACGTAGAATGTGGGAGGAACGCAGACATATAACGTAATATGAATTTGTTTGTTTTTAATTAAATAAAATCGAGAAATTTGGAGATATTTTAACTTTACGTACACTTGTTAATAAAGTAGTACTTTATGGCCTGAAAACAGTTCGTAAAGTCAACCTTTACTATATGAAAAACTTTTAAAAGTTTTCAATCGAGAGACCAAATGTCGGCAAAATAGTTTTTTGCATTTGGTGGGGAGGGGGGGGGGCTCCGATGTTAAGACGACTCACTTGAAAATTAAAGTCAACTATAGACGTTCTCCATTTCGACATAAGCTACCCCAGATTCTGTAAAATTTCGAAAATCTATATTACGAAAATCATATTTTCGAATGTAAAAATTCACCTACTGTCCAAAGCATAGAATTCCTTCAATATTATTTTACAGCCAATGAAACTCGTTTAGAAGCAAATCTAACTCGTTGGAAATTTTTTCATTCACTGTAAAATAGTATTGATAAAATTCGATGCTGTGGACAGTAGGTGAACTATTACATTAAAAAATATGATTTTCGTAATTTAGAGTTTCGGAATTTTGCACAATCTTCAGTACCTTATGTCGAAACGCATAGTTTACTTCACTTGACTTCAGTTCTAAAATGAATCGTCGGAACTTTCGACCTCCCCCCCCCTGCCCCACATACCTTAATTCGAAGTAAACACAACCAATACATTGCTGCACATTGAAAGTGAAGATTGGCTTTTTTCATATACCTATGTTAAGCATTAACAGAATATTGTATACCAAGGGCGTAAAGTAGGATTTTTTTAGACTGAGTATTGCACATTTTGGTATATTGAGCAGGACTAAAGTGACCATCTTCTGATACGTCAATCACTCGTATATTAGCTTATTGATTTATTAATACAATTTATTATGAAAATCGATATTCTTGATATAAATTAAGAAGTAGGCTCAAAAATCTCAGAGTGATCAAAAAATAATTGAAAAACGCGGCTTTCTTTGCCAACCAATAAGAAAACGATTTAGGCTAGCTTAATAGGTCGAAACAACGTGAAAATCGTGCTTGTGTTACAAAATAGTATATTGTGTACCTACGACATGAAGTGGATCTTTTTAGATCGAGTTTGGAGTTTGCAGTACGAGTCGAAGATAAGCTAACACGAGCCGAAGGCGAGTAAGTACTGCAAATACATAAGGTCAAAAGACCCAGTAGCCCTAGATGCACACTATACTTTTTGCGACACATGTATTGAATTTTCGAGTTTTTGAGCCTAAAAAGCGAGCCTAAATTGATTTTTTGTAATTGTATCAAAATATTAAATAAATAAAAATTAATTCAATTTTCTTGTTTATCTTAAAATTGGATTGATTGTCAAATAAAAAAAGCCGTGAAAAACATGCACGCACAAAGTTATGCGGGATTATGTTTAATTTTTACAATTTTACGCAGTTTTAGAGCAGCTGGCGCAAATGTATTTTTTTCCCGTTAATAAAAAAAAAGAAGTCATTTTATAGGACCTCCTTTCAAGCCGAAAAATCGTGAAAATCGTGTTTGTGTTACAAAAACTCATTGTATTAATTAATACGTACATCTTGGTCCATGAACATAAAATTTTACTCAAAATAAACCATAAACGTTATTTAAATATCAATACGAACTTTGGGTGATGCATGCAACAATTACTGACATCCCATAAGAACACAGCTTTTAATTACTGCATCCGAATGATCGTGCTCCGTGTTAAGAGATATGGCACAGGGATTATAGGTTTCAGAGAAACAGAAAAATATTGGCGATGGCATTGGGATTTAAATCGGATTCGTCCGGACGAGAGTCTAAAGGACTACTGATCGCACTGTCACCTAATACCTACAGTTCGTCTTGAGTATGAGTTTTGTTATAATAATTCACATTCTATTTAGGTCAAACGATGATAATGATATTACATTACAGCATAATTTGTTAGTCTAATCATCACAATATGAATAATATTAAATTTAACAATATTCATCTGAAACTATTGGCTTGCATTATAACTTCTTTAATCGTCAAACAACGACTTATAAAATAGGACTTTTAACATATAAACCTATTTTCGGTTATTAATCAACAGAATTTAATTTCATACAAAAATTTTAATACGAAGCGGGTTTTGGAAGCTCAATCGAAATTTTTATCATAGACAGCAGAGGGTTGATACGGTGGGTAAAACGAGGTGAGCAGGAAGCATAGCTTCCTAGTTAATTTTGGAAATTACGATTTCTAATGTGATAGTCTAATTCTCCTTTAATGTTCCTTTATAAGGCCATTTATTTTTCTAACTTTTTCATTTATAAAAGAAATCAGCATAGATACGTCTTGATGACAGAGAACATATATAGGTATATATAGTCCCGATTCATTATTACAGTGAGTGAGGAAATTTTTTAAATATATTCTTAAATACTTTTCAACTACAAATAATTATTTATACTACCTACAAGGGGAGGACCAAGGGGGGAGGGGGGTCCTGGATTTGGCTGAAACTGTAGGAAGTACTTCTGTATGACAAATAATGAGACACGTGTCTCAGGGTTTTTCTGAATGGGCCTTTTGTTTCGAGATTCAAGCTATTTTATGTCTGAAATGAACTATTTTTTATGTAACTGGGATTTCTGTTCTTTAGTTATAGCTTTGCGAATACTTCGTGTGTGTGTGTGTGTGTGTGTGTGTGGATTAAAAATTTTATTAATGAAGGGTGAAAAAGCATTAATTTAAACTTTAGTTCATTAAAAAATGTTAATTTTTCAAAATGTTACAGGCTATCGAAAATAGAGTAAGACGATTACCTATTAAATGCTTGAAAAAAATAAGATATCTTTTCTTAGTCTATTTGAAATTTCCGATAGTCTTTAACTTTTTGAAAAATTAACATATTTTTAACGAAACAAAGCTTAAGTTAAAGATTCTTCTCCCTTCATTCATAAAAATTTAGACATAAAATAGCTTTAATCTCGGAACAAAAGACCCCTTATTATTAGTCATACCTACATATTTGCAAATCTCCTTTCATCATATGATTCTTGTTTTAATCTTGGTAAAAATATTCCAGATGTACTAAATAACTAACAATAGCTACATTTTGAAATTAACAATGTTTAAATAAAATTAAAATAAGAAACCAGTATTTTGTTGGTATTTTATTTTATTTTTAAAATTATTTTATGTAAATTTAAGATGAAGGTTTGCTCAGTATAACACTAAATATAACCCAAAGTTATATTCATTTGACAATACTTACACAAGCAGTGATTGTAAAATACAATATTTTTCATCATTCCAAACTATGTTTTTTTTTTTTTTTTTTTTTTTTTTTAACAATGCCGAATAAAAGTTGGTCCACTAGCATCATCGGAATTTTGCTTTGAGCTTATTTTCAGATTGTATAATGAGAAAAAGTTCTTAAAGGGTGTATTAGAAACACTAAACCAATTGAAGTTCTACTTCAAAAATTTGATATTTACAATTACGTTAAAAGGCATTTTCGGTTCATACATTCGTAATCAAAAGATACAAATGGTAATAAAGAAAATACAAATGTCTGAAATTATTGTAGCGGGTGTATTTGATTGAACTCTCGGTAAAGTGTAAATATAATTATTTTAATAATTGTATCAAATTAAAGTATCACAATTTATATCGTTATCAAAAAGATAAAATTATTCATAGCTACTTAGAATATACAAATTCACTATAGCAATAACTATAAAATTTATAGTTAATGCCAAAGGTTTTTCCAAAATGAATTTTGGTCCCATTATTATTTCTTTTTGACAAAACAATGCCTGATTCATATACTTAATACTGCAAACAAATACACAACAAACTACAAAGACAGCATCAATCAGTTCCTTTGCTGGCGAGAACAAAGAAATTCACTGTAAAAACACACACCTGGCATCAATTTATGACATCATATAATAATCTCATGATGGGACGCTCCTGCTTCGAATTACATCATTCAGTTTCATGTTAACATCTGTAACAATGTGTTAATAATGAAAGCGTTACATTTACAAGAGCGAATAACGCTGAAGCATATATCATTTTGGTGTTTCACTTCTTAACAAAAAAAATTTACAAAGATTTCAATACAAGCAAATATTTACAAAAAACATTATCTAACGTTATTACAATACTTAATTACAAATTTTCTATTTAAATAATAACCAATACAGAACAAAAATACCAATCACCAGCTGTTTACTATTAAATCCCAACTAAAAATGTTTGACAAAGTCAATTATGCTTATTATTTGAGCTTGTTTCACGACATTTTTAATCGACAAAAATGTAACAAGTTTAAAAGTTGTATATAAAAAAAATCGTATTTACAAATTAGCAATTTTAGTACTTTCTTGCCAGTAGCAGCTTAGCATAGGAAAATTACTTTAGCATACAAAATTTAATTCATCACTAGAAATTTTTAGAAATCACAAAAGATCGACTTCAGTATCATATTTCTTTCTTATAAATATTTTTTAAACGATATATTATGTCACGTTTTGAAGATATCTACTTAAATTAAAAAGCGTAACAGTCTTTATCGACTTTTAAGTCGTTTCCAGACTGTTAAAATATATGTAAATATTCCTCATAAATGATTTGGAAGATCACTTGGAACTTTATCTACAAAATTTGCTGGAAACTGTCCTTTTCTACCTTGACATTCTCCATACAGCCACTCATCTGATATCCTCGCTAATACCTTAATCCGTGCTCCTTCCTGTTTAAAAGTTAATTGTTATTACAAAACAGAATGGGACCCAACATTGTAATAAAAATTTTTGTTGTGCATAGACTAGAAATCTATAGATTATCTTCTTGTTGTAAATTTACCTCAAATGATAGATCGTCGCTAGTCTCTGCTTTAAATGAATACAGTGCCGTGACAATGTTCGTGGGTAAACCCGGTAAAGGATTTTTAACATCAATAAAGTTGATAGGAAACATGCCTTCCCGACTACCCACTCGTCCTTCCATCCAGCTATCATTTATTACCTTGGTCAGGTAAACGATGTCGCCCTCCTTCAAATCTAGGTCACCTGGTTGAGCTGCCGGAAAATCATAAACAGCTACACCGTAGGGCCGTTGAGAGTTTTCCTGAAATTTATATTAAAGGATTTATTTTCAAGTTAAACTAAAAAAACAGATTTTTTTTTCTTAAATTCAAATTTCCCACAAAAAATAATTTCAGCTTATTTTTTTATCTGCAGAAAAAAAAAGATCTAAATTAAAAACTAGTCGACCATAAATTTATAAGATATGTTTCGCAATCGAGCGATTATACTATATATGTAGAAGTGGCTCACTTCTATTTTTTTCATTTAACGAACCTAGAGAATAAATTAAAAGAAAAAAACTCAATTCAGCCAAGTGAAAGTCTCGCTGATTCAAGATAACTCGTGCAGCTTACGTGGAAAGGAAACCTAAAATTAGAATTAGACTGAGGTGCGAACGAGGCCGACGTCGGAGCCTCTTTCTCTCTCGAGTCTCGATTTAGTAAACAAGCTACATGCATATTGCCCGCGACTCACCACCAGGCCGTCTTCCAAACCGGCAATGTACTCGGGCGGTGGTGGGGGCGGTGGCACCGAGGGCATGGGAGGCGAACCCTTGCCACTTGTCGTATTCTCGTCGTCGTCATCGTCGTCGTCATCCCAGCATGCAGCAGTTGGATCAGGACTCGGCTGTCGTTCCAGCTCGGTCTTGGGCGTGAGTCGAGGTGCAGACGAGTAATTGTTGGAAACGAACGAGGACTTGAGGGCGGGAGTCGGTTTCGGCGCAACGTCCTTGCGCAGCGGCTTCGCCCGTATTATCGTTGGCATAACGAAAGGCTTGCGCGCGGGTGGCTGTGCCGGCTGCTGAACAGCATCGAACGGACTCGTGTCGTTAAACGCGAAGAAGTTCGATTCGCCGATCTCCTTTATCGGCTGGCTGTAATTGCTTGTCGACCACTAGAACAATGAATGCAAGATGAATGCACGTCAAAGCTTAGAAATTACGAAATTTTCTTTTCCTATTTTTTAACGTATATGTGTTAATTTAATACCTGCTGGTTACTCGTCTTGCTAACTGTACTGCTCGTTGCAGAAGTTTCCAGCGATCCAAAAGGATCCTGACTACAGCTGACTCTCCAGGGGTCGTTGAACGGGGTCTTTTTGTTACTGGACAGATTTCCGAAGAAGTCGAAATCGTCCTCGAAGGCACTTTCAGTCTGAGAGGTACTTCCACTACTCGTGAAAATTGATGGATTGGAGTTACCATCACTGCCAAAGCTGTCTACACTAACCCCATCGCTACTGGAACGAGTTGTGAATGTTGGAGAACCAGGTGGACTCAAGTCTATCAGACAAACACTGTTTGAATCTGTCTTCATCGCTGGTAGTGGCTGGAATGTTGTGCGACTAGTAGAGTACATTATACTTGAACTTGATGATGTAGAGTTGGTCAATGTGTGTTGTTGATGCTGCTTTGATCCCCTTCTTCCAAAGAGATTCGTTAAAAGCTCTGTAGGCCTAGCCTTTAAAATAATTTTAAAGATTTAAATAGATCATTAATTCAGCTAAAAAAAATCTAATAGAGCTACTTACTGGTTTCTTTGGTTTCTCTTGATTATTTACACTTTTTATTTGAAATTTTGGTGGAGGTGGTCGAGGAGGTGGTTTTTTCTTTTGAGGTACTTGCAATGAAGAACCAAAAAGATCATTACTGAAATATAAAAATATTAATTACCATTATATTTATTACATTAAGGTTATAATATATAAACATTCAGTAAGAAATGCCAACTAAAATCATTTGTTATGTATTTGTAAACTATTATAATTTGAAATCACACTAATCTGTTTATAGATTTGATATGTGCTTTCGGCAATACATAGAGAATTAAAATAATTCAACTAGTCAAATTAACTTATCAATACTAAGTAATGAAAAATAGTTGATCCAATATATTTTTTACTCTTATTTATTGTAATAATCAACAATAGCTATCCAACCTAAAAAATCAGTGAAAGTATAGAATAACACGTCACAAGAAGACTTTCATTTATGCATTGCAAACTCTTATCTCAACCAAAATCATAATAAAGTAATTTTTGCACTCATGGCAATGCCCCATGATGTAACTCTTTGTGTGCCACTGCTAATTTTTGAAAACCTACGCAAACAATCACTCTACCGCATCGACAAATGATTACATAAAGAAAAAATTGTTGCCTCAGCGTCTGCAATTGCCCTCTCTCTTTCTCTCTCCCTCTTGCAATGAGACTCCAACAAAGTGTCCTGAAGCATGTCAGTGTTGCAGCAGCAAAAATAGCCAGCCGTCGCAAACGAAAACATACAGAAAGAGAGACAGAGAATGAGAGTCAATCAATTGCGCGCAATCGAGTCAATCGACGTTTAAGTATATAAAAGCATCGGGCGCTCGTAGCAAGATACATATATACAGATCTACATATATTGCATGAGGAACGCGATCCCGCCACGGAAGAGAGAAGACGAAAGACGACGCGGCAAGGCCACGAAGGCGGAAAAGAAAGTCACAACTTCTCACCTGCTTCCCCAAACGTTACTCCCGCTGCTGCTCGAGGTGTTATTCCTTTGTTGATTGTCGATAGGCGGCCTCGGCGCCGCTCTCGTCGGTATCCTCATCTCCGTGAGTAGGTCCATGTCGCTGAGCAGGCAGCTGTCGTCGCCGACCCTTTAAATCACAGCCGCTTCGGCGTCGAGGTTACAACCGGATCTCTTTAAAGGTCCCGTGGAATATAATCTACCGAGCAGAGAGAGAAAGAAGAGATGAGATTATATCGCTCGTTATTGTTTTGCATAAAGCAGAGGAAAGAGAGAGAGAACGCGCACACGCGAGCGGAAGCGAAAATACAAAAGGATTAATGCGAAACAAAGTTCGAATGAGAAGAGAGCAACAGATGGGTTGAAAAGAATATATATATATATATATATATATATATATATATGTGTGTGTTGGAGTAGCACGATTGCCGTGAATCACTGGTGCGGAGAAAAAAAACCCGGAGATAATAAAATATCTGCCGT
>JAYJLV010000616.1:0-10588 GCA_036873485.1 Torymus texanus
ATTACTTGAATACAAAAAATTCTACATCGGTTAGTACTAAAACTTATTATTTTAGCGTTTAACTCAGGCTGGCCCCCATAAGTTTTCTACAATGGAAGCTTGGCACAGATGTTCTTAACCTGTGCCACTGCGCCAACTGCCGGACATCAGGGTTTCTTTCAGGTAGAAACCCTGCGAGTGTTCAACACACATATAGTGAGTGTGGCAAAGACCCACCCCGTTACAACTGTCGCCCAACTAATGGTTTTTTAAGCATCCTAAGCACGGGTCCGTGATATTACGTGATAGTCGAGATATTTATTGAATTTTTGCGAAAGAATAGGTCGAGACTCGCGTTGCGTCGAGAGCGAAAATTTATAGAGTGCGTGCAAAGGTAACCAACTGGTGGTTACGGACATTGCTTGGAGGTAAAATACCCGGCCTGCACGTACCATTAGGGAGGTACATTGCTTGTGAAGGCCGAGCATTGTGAAGTATTCAGTGAGGACGACTAAGAGACTAGATAGGAATAATATACCAATGTTACTATTATTTAATGATTAATTATTTATTATTCATTTATTTTGTGTTTAGATAGGGTTTTATTTTCAGCGCTGTCTCTTGGTCGTCAGCTGCATACGTGCACGTCGGAGGGTAATTGTTGCTTGAAGTAGATTTCGAGAATTTTTTAATAAAATGGCGCAAACGTTTGCTCGAGAGGTCCACCTTATCACGCGCTAACGATTTTGGCCAGGCGCATACGCAGAAGCCGAAAACAAAAAGTGAAAAATCACTATCGCGGATTCGTTTGCCCTCCCCTCCAGGAGGTGGACGCAGTCACGAATTTTGGTCTTGCGCATGCACAAAGGGTCAAAAATTGAAATTTCCGTTATGACACACGGAATCGTTTGCGCATACGAGTAGTAAGCGGGCATACATAAAATTTATGGTGTCGTGCATGCGCAGTGGGCGGTAAATGGAAATTTCGATTTTTTCGCGCGGAATTGTTTGCTCGCGTGCCAAATAGGTTGGCGCCGTCATTCAATTTCGGGACGAGTACGCCATTCGTGCAGAAAAGGCAAATAAGACCCAGAACCTCGCGAAATCGTTTGCGCACAGTTGAAATTGGTTGCGCACAGATAAATTTGTTGGCGCATCTTCAGAAATCGTATGCGTAATACGATAAGAGCAACATAACCTCCATGTAAGAGGCAAATTAGAGAAATTAGGTCTAGCGAGACCCAACGGGGACAGCGAGGAGTCACTCCATTCCCGTTGACTTAGAAGAGCGTATAGGGACCAAACCACCAGTCGGAAGGACTTTGTTTTAGTAGTCAGTGGTAATCCAGTAGGTACCTTGTGAAGGATACTACTGACAGTGCAAAAAGCACGTAAAGTAATCGGGCGACTAATAGTAGATCCCCTTGCGCACACTCAAACAGAATTAAAATGTCGTCGGCCATAGAAGAGGCAATTCAGGATTGGGTGTTGTCACTATCTTGTAATGAGATTGACAAATACCTGTCGCACATGGAGATGAAGCGACAGGGCACCGTATTCAGCCAGATGGACAGGCTGAGTAAGTGGGCGTTGGGCATATATGTGCCAGAGAGGAGTTGCTAAGAAGGATCGTCAAGGAAGACGACGGATCCTTCATACAAACGACTGCGTGGGACGTGCACCCAATTGAAACGATTCTGACGAGCGAGAGTATCCATAAAATACTAAGGAAAACCACGGCAGAGGCCGCACAGCAGCACAAACACCCACATACACCAGAAATTTCGGCGAACACGAGGCTACAGGCCGAAGAAAGCAACGACATCGAGCAACATCGAGAAGAACAAAGAAACGCACAAGACGAGACACGCAACACGGCGAGAAGAGTAGAGGACGGCAGAGAGAGAACGTATCCAGGAGACATGCTACGTCTGTCGGCGAGCGATGGGACGGAGTTCCAGGTGCCAAGGGAAGTCGCCTGGCTGCTGGGGGAGGTTATAGCGAAGGTAAATCGCTGTAGACTAAGCTCACCGAATACCAGCAGGAAGTTGCTGCCAACAGGTGGAAGGCAGAACAACAGCGAGCGGCGGCTTCCAGCACCGGGATGGCAGCGGCCAGGACGGGCCACAACGAACACTTGGAGGATACGTGTACGGTCCCAGACGAGCGAGAAGTCTGGGACAGGCCATCGTCATCGTCACGGCCAACTCGCCCAGATGATAAGGCTGATCTCCTCCCCGGAAACGCAGCCTGGGTGGGGGGAGACCGCCGAAGTTCGGCGATGTATACGAGCTGGCCAAACGACAGTGCGGCAGGCATGTCGTCATGTCTCTCGAGGTCGGGTTTTAGCCACTCGAGACACATCGGCCAAGTAGTAAGGAAGTGGAAGATACGCTTCTCTGGCGCGAAGAGCCAGAGTATCGACATATCCCTGGCAAGGCTCGAAGACTGCAGAATCCGGGCAAACCTCTCCGAAGAAGAGGTACTGTCATCCCTGTCTGAACGCTTCACGGACACGGCCGCCACGTGATACCGCAACGAGAATGATAAATGGACCACGTGGCCAGATTTTGTAGCAGCAGCGAGGAGTTGGTACAGCGCTACGAAGAGGTACCAGCAGCGGTTAGTTGCCGAAGCCGACAACCGCACGCAGGGAGCGGATGCGGCATTAAGAGACTACATCACATGCCTTATCGCAATACCGAGGTAATTGTCGCCGCCTCCCTGCCTCGAGCAGCAACTGGATCAGCTTCATCGGAATATGAAGCCCTAACTGCAAGCCATGGTACGCCGTACCGACTTCTACACGGTGGAGGAGCTTCTAGACCTGGCAGTAGAAGCGGAGCAGACTCTAGAGAACGCCGCGACGTTCAGACCCCCGCCACTGCCAGATACAGCCCTCCTACCAGAGATGGCGTATAAGCCGTCTCCCCATGCTGACCCACCGAATAAAGCCAATCGAGATGCCAAGGAGGGCAAAGTGGCTGCTGCGGTCCACATGGAAGACCCCAAAGCAGAGGATTTGGAAGAGATTCTTCTCAGGCTGCTAAAAGAGAGCTTCGCAGAGATTGCGACCTTCAGAGTAGAGCAGCCTGAGAATCATGCTTCCGCTGGGTCGCGCACGGAGCGCGGCTTTCAGCCACCAAAGCGGTCAGAAGCACGTAGTTCACGAAGGAACTATGTGTCACCCACCAACTTGGAGAGTATGTCTCGGAGGGAGCAAAGGACGTAGCTGAGTTGTTACTCACGCAGCCAACTGGGGTACACAGAGAGGTATGACCCCAACTGCTCGGGAAACGAAGAAGGGGAACGAATAGGTGGCATCGTTTTCCTCTCCTCCTCGGATGACAATAGAAATATCGCGGCCTCGTGCAATCGTGGCCCAGCCGCGAAGGAGTCAAGTGCCCAGTCAGAGTCTGCAACTGGGCCAAACGCCGCTCCCGACCTTCAGCAGGAGAAGCTGAAGGACAAGGCGGAAGAGAGGTGTCCAGCCAGTCTCATGGGACGACGAGTCGTCGAGAGACCATAGCAGACCGTCGCGGGAGGTATAATTGGACTGCTGCCCCGCACTCGAAAGGTTTCGAGTATATCTTGGTTTGGCAAGATACGTGCACCGGGTGGGTAGAAGCCTCACCGATATGTAAGGCCAACGCGAAGGCGGTGGTTGGGTAGCTCAATCGGAAGGTATTCCTCCGGTTTGGGTGCCCGGAAGTCTTCCTAGCAAACCACGACACAGCGTTTTCAAATCATGTCGTGGACGGCTTCTTGACGGAGCGCGGTGTGCGTCACACCAAAACTCCACCCTACCATCCACAGGCACACCAGGTGGAGCGTGCCCATCGGACATTAAGGACGATGGTTGCTCCTTACTATAAGGAGCAGCAGCCCACATGGGTTGAGAAACTTCTGGAACTTCTCTTCGCCATGAATACGGCTGTGAGCTCTACCGGGATGAGCCCTGCCTTGCTGCTATAGGGTTGGCAACCCGAGACGCCTGGTAGGCAGCAGGAACTGCAAGAGATGTCTGCAGAAATCCTGAAAGGAAATCAGGAGAAACCCCCGAGAGCGTGGACGCGATACTGCCCGATCTGTGGAAGCCCCGGCGCCAGGGACGCGCGCAGGTGCCCAGATCGGGCGAACCACCCGCCCAGGCGCAAACGCCGACATCGCAGGAAACGGGAAAAAAGAGATGTTCAATTCAAGAGAAAGTAAAATGGAAATGACTTCAACAACCGAAACCTTCTTCGCTGTGATAGTAAATTATTACAGCGCCCTTTTCTTTTGCAGATGTAGCATCCGGGGATGCCAAATCTGGGTGGGGGGTGTAACGGGCGCTGGTATAAGGTCCGAATAATCATATACAAGGTCGCAAGATTCGAATCTCGTGCGCTTATTTGGATCGTGATCGGTAGCGCGCCGCGCGGAGCTCGAACAAGATAGACGGAGAAGAAGCCGACCATAATAAGGCAGGATAGAGCACTATAGTCTAGACTAGAGAGAGAGAGAGTAGTAGTTCGAGAGTACCGTGATAACCGTGACACGCGTAAAGTGAGTTTGGGATCGCCGCGCATACGCAAGTGTACAGTGTGTGCGCCGCGCCTCCACAGGGCCGCCACCCACCACGAAGGAGCTTATAGAGAGAGAGAGATAGAAGCTCCACGAAGACGGGGACAGTGGGCCGTGCCCCATCTCCACCTTCCTATAGCAGTGCTAGAAGGCTGCGTCGAGCGATGGCTGGCCAGCCGCAAGCGTGAGTAGGTGTTATATTAACGTTCGTGACGGGCGCGTGGGCATCCCCCCCGTTACGAATATAAAGTGTTAGCGTTAGTGACGGACGCGTGGGCATTTCCCCCCCTCCGTCACCCGTAATCGACGCTGCTGTGCAGCGACTGCGTGTGCCCGCGTTGCGAGCGGGATTCATTCCGCCAAGCCTCGGCCTACGCGATTTTGACTTGACATTATTTATTGAATAAATTTCATTCTCGTTTTATTTTAATTATCGAGTCACGCATTATCATTTAGCGTTCCCGACCCACGCATGCTTCCCGAACACCGCCCTCTACCTTTTGCAGCAGCAGCAGGTAGTCGTAGGCCTCACCTCCTAGAGGAGCATCGGTAACGGGAAAGGTAAGTGAGAAGAGAATAAACCGCTATTTGTAAACAAGCGGTGTTGTACGGGAGAACCGGCTGCTATAGATAAGGCTAGGTACTGCCAGCAGCCCAGAGTTCTCGCGCCGGAGTTGTCAGCAGTACTGTGGGAGGCGACTTAAGCTTTCTACAATGAAAGCTTGGCACAGATGTTCTTAACCACTGTGCTAACTGCCGGACATCAGGGTTTCTTTCAGGTAGAAACCCTGCGAGTGTTCAACACACATATAGTGAGTGTGGCATGAACCCACCCCGTTACAATACATAAATAAATAAGTTAATTAATTATATATTTATTATTTTATCTTTCGGGCGTGGAACGAAATCTTTCAAGGAAAGATTTTAATCTTGAAGTTGATTCTTGATCAATTGCGACGAATCATCATAAATAAATCATAAAAATATTTTTCATACAAAGATAAGCAAGCATGTGTGTGTGAACTAGTAGTTCAAAAAAATTATCTACGCATTAAAAATGAAATTTTCTTGTTGCCCTAATAGATGCATAAAAGTTTAAACAAAACTCAAAATCAAAAAGGAAAAGCTCGATAAGATACCCAGACAAGACCCTGGAACTGTCAATTGACACGATATTGCCTATTACACCAACGATACGACCAGTTCCCCCTGCTATACCAATAGCCCCGCCAACCATCGAACCTGTAATAATTTATGAATTACCACAATTTATTGAATTTTTCGACCAGGATCAGAAGCGCCGGAAATGGTCACTCTTGATATATATATTGTAACAGGGTGCATTCGGGGAAAAGACGAGAAAAATACGCGCTGACGTCGGGACTTAAATCCGCGCCGTCCGATAATCGAGTGTCTCTACCGCGACAGTACCAACGCACTGTCAAACTATGTGCTTCTATCCTAGATAAGTCACAGTGTTGGTAATACAGATACCTTTCATGTGCCCATTATAATATATGCTAAGAAAACACTAATTTTTCCTTTTCTTTTACCCCTCGCAAGATTTTCTTACTGATTAAAAATAAAAATCATTATTATTTTATTTTTTTTTCTTTTCCCTTTAATTTTTGTGCGATAAAAAAAAAATTTGTTTTTACCTAAACCAAAATTATTACCCAAAGGAGGGTCCCTAAGGAACCTCCTCCGTAAGTGTTGTAACCCGCAGAAAGGTAGAGAGAACCGCTCGAATACGTAAAGTTGCTAACAACTTGGTTAAGTCTCGGCCTCTGTCAGTCTATTAAAGGTACAATAACTGCGCCCTCACCTCACTAATGTTTGCAGGTTTAAAACTGAAACTTAGTGAAAAATTTTTCTTGGAAGGATACTGTATTTAAGGCAAAATCCTTCGCTGGTTATCCAGTTGACTAAGAGACGCATTGCGACGAATTCTTAGTCAATTATCCTTACCCTTACAGGCACAATAATTAAATTTGGAAAACTGTTTAAAAATTTTTTTACTTCCTCTGCCCAAAAATAAAAAAAAACAGAAGAAATCTTGCCTAGTCGCGACTCCTTATAGCGTCGTCCCTTATATTCCTTCTAGTTTTTCCCCTTATGTTCACAACCAATACATTCGCTTCGGTTACCCGAGCGGAATTCACCAGGCTCCACAACGACGTGAGAATCCTGAATGACTCCGACACCAGTAATTGGAACATTGCTAGCAACGTAAACAACCGTCTCACAAAATTAGAAGACCAATTAAAAGTCATTAAAACCTCACTAATCAATATTGCCAAGATCCACTCCAAACCGAACGATAATCTGCTTGCACGGAGGATCGGCTCAGAGCTTATTGTCGTGCGACAACTAAGCAAAACACTACAGAAACTACAGCTATCCGAGTGAGTGCGTTGATGCCAACAAGAAGACAGTCATTGGAAAAAAAGAATATATAGACTCGTCAAGCGATTCGGAGAACTCTTGAAGGAACCAACCATTTGACATCGAGGATTAGTAACGTACAGAATTAATGGAAATCGCTTGACGCATCTTCGAACACTATAGAAGCCCGAATGATCCCTAATACGAATTATTTACCCTCCTTTGATGTTTCTAGGCTGGAATTCGACTCCCTCTACTATGAAATTGAGTTCCTAGACGAACTTCATACCGACCAACAACATTTATATTGGAACCTTCAAACTCGAGTGATCCAATTAGAAAAACAGGTTGAGTTTTTAAAAGAAGCACTAATCGACGTTGCTAAGGTGAAACTTAAAGTCAGTTCAACCCTAGTTAACACCTTTCGAATAAAACCTGTGTCTAAACACGATACAGATATTTTCGAGAAAACATTACAGAAATTAACTCTCGATGAGCAGAGTTAAAAATAACTGGCGTCTAATCAACCAAAAACGAATAGACTTTATCGAAGCTGTAAAGCGAGCCGTGGAAATCTCTGACCTCAAAACTCCAAGGAGAATTCCTTCTTTCGTCATTGACCACACTAACCAGGCCGTGGCAAGACCTTTTGACGCCTGCGAAGAGGATTCAATTAGCGTAAGTGACGAACACCAAGGATTTTCGTCAGACGAGGATACCACACAAGAATACCTCACCATAGATGTAACTGCTAGCTCTTACTATGATTCAAACTGAAGTGTCACCAGTATCATTCACACTTCTCAATATCCGTACAGACGAAGAAAAGGACAAACCATTCTTAAAGATAAAGACTTATAAAACTTGTGCTGAACTTAACGAAGTTCCACCCTTTGACTTGGATCCAGAATTGGAGTCGGAAATTTTCAAAATCATTAAAAAAGGCTCTAGAAAACAAAATCTAGATAAAATGGTAGAAAACGATATTATCGCCAATCTGACGCAACACCAGACTATCACTGATGCTCTGCTCACAACTATGGGAGAATGTATGGTCGTACAACAGGCCTTACTGCATATACCCGTGTATGATGGCAAAAATATGCCCCTCAAAACATTTATACAGGATGTCGAAAATGGATACACCATATGCCCCGCTGGAATCAGAAACGCTTTCTTCAAGGGAGTAATAGCAAAATTACGAGATACAGAAAGAGATGCAGTTAGTGGAGTAGAGAGTAACACCGTCGCAAACTTAAAGGATGCTCTTAAGAGATTTTTGTCACCTAAGATAAATTATTCGCAATTCTGTGCAGAAATACAAGGAATGAGGATGAGACGAATTGAAACCGTAATAGAATACTATGGTCGCATAAAGAATATCATGGATGGCGCCAAGGCATCACTAACGGAGAAATGCACCGTATAACAGGTACCTCATATGGTAACCATGCTCGACGGTATCGCCGTAGAATCATTCAAAAGAGGACTCTCGGACGAATTTCTGTATGCCTTAAGTGTGCAAGAACCAGAAACACTTGACGCCGCACTTAGAGTTGCGTGACGCATCGAAAGAGATATAGTAAACTCTTCCGAGAGAAAAGGGTTACTGTAATTCGGAGCCTCAAGTTCGCAAGAAAACGGTCCTAAGACTCCATGGATAAACGAGCTTCGACAGTCCTCCGGTAACTTCCGACCAAAATCTCCCAACGGTTATAGAAAACTATATAATTCAGACACAAATAATAATGTTGACCAGGGAACACATAATAATCAGTACCAGGACAACCAAGAAGTTTCCCCTCTTACAAACAAAGAGCATCAACCAGCTACTCGCCAAGAATGCTAACAAACTTTTCACAAAATGGACAAGAACACTTTCAAGAAGAAAAGTTTCGATCAAATCATTTCCAAGGAGGATGGCCAGTATTTCCTAATCCACGTTACCTCATGCCTTATCCGTACTATGCCACACCAAATAACGGATATCTGTCACCAACCATGCCAACCCCATACAATCACCCTACGAGACCTAATTTAAACTCAACTGCAGTTCACCAAAAGGACGCACCGATGAACCAGCAGAACCCCGAGCGTAAATGCTGTAGAACTCAAACAACCAACCGAATTCCTTATTGACACAGGAGCCGAAATTAACCTTATTCATCTGCAAGTACTAGTACTAAAAATCATGATCGCTACACATGAATCAATGACGATTACAGGAATAACCGACGATAGCTTTAACATTCTAGGATCAACAGAAATTACGTTTTCGATGTTCGTCACAGGAATTTTGGGCGTCGACTTTCTTAAAGCAGAGAACGCTGAGGTCTCATTTCATCATAACACTTTAGTTACAAGCTCTAGGCCTACAAATCCAATTCGATTTATTAATTTCAAACCCGGGCCTCCTGCAAAATACGCACTGTTAGCAAGAACCAAAACTTCCATCACAATACCCTTGCAACCTTCCGAATTTAATACGGCATACCTACCTCGACTAGAAACCCCTCCAAATGTTTTTATAGGAGATGCTTTAATTACAAATTTTAACAACACCTACTGTGTTTACGCGTTAAATGCAACAGTGGAAGACATCGATATTGAAATATCACCTCAAGAAGTACAACCCTTCGATATAATAGATGACTCGGAGGATATCTTCGATTCAGGAGACAGCACCGCGGAAGAACAAACCTCTGATGACAAACTAATACGCATCATAAACAGCTTACGCCTAAACCACCTTAACGAGGAAGAAAAGGATCACATAATCGGACTAATTAAGGAATACCAACCCTTATTTCCTCTACCTGGTGATAAACTACCAGCCACAAACGTTTTAGAACACGTAATACACACAAACGATACAGGTTCCCCTATACGCAAGGAAGAAATTCAAAACAAATGACCAAATTATTACACGATGGAATAATAGAAAATTCTACCTCCTCTTACAACTCACCTTTATGGATAGTACCCAAAAAGGCCGATTCAAAAGGAAACAAGAGATGGAGAATGGTGATAGATTATCGCGCTCTGAACGCAAAAATGATTGGAGACGCACACCCTCTACCGAATATCACTGAAATTCTGAATATGGTAGGGGGAGCAAAATACTTTTCAATATTTGATCTCGCAAGTGGCTTCCATCAAATCAAAATGTCAGCCCAAGGATTGCCACAAAACCGCTTACAGCACAGCCACTGGACACTACCATTATGCAAGAATGCCATTTGGATTGAAAAATGCTCCTGTCACATTTCAGCGACTAATGAAGCTAGTACATCTCGGATTATAGGACACCGAATTACTTGTCTATTTAGATGACGTAATTATCTTTGCCAGCAGTCTCAAGGAACATAAAACCAAGGTAAAAAGGCTTTCTGATCGACTCTTACGAGCAAAGTTATAACTCTAACCAGACAAGTGCGAATTCTTAGCAACTACAGCCGAATACTTAGGTCACGTCATAGACGAAAAGGCAATTCCTAGGACTAGCCGGATACTATCGCAGATTTATTGAAGGTTTTTCCGCCAAGGCTAAACCGTTGTCTGACTACTCAAGAAAAACAATCCGTGTGACACGGAATTTCGCGGTTCGCGTAACCACTAGTCCCGGTTTCCGCGTGCACAAGCTTTTCCTTAACTTTGT
>JAYJLV010000627.1:0-10587 GCA_036873485.1 Torymus texanus
AACACGAGTTAGAAATAGCATGATTTGACGCTCGCGCGCCGCGCTGGGACATTTGACATGAAACGCCTCATATACATATATACATAGAAACCCTCCGAATTTCTCTTGCTTTAGAAAAATACTTTATTTAGAAAGACGCTTCCATTCAAAAAAAATTTTCGTCCTATTCCACTGCAGGAGCCTTTCAGTAAAAGCACACAAACACAGCGCGCATTAGCGAATCACTTTTTCCCTCCTAACCGTGTAAAAATATTTATGTTTTCCTGGGAAAAAAGCCTTTCACTCGTCGTGGCGTTGAATAGAAAAAAACATAAGCTCACTGGTCTCTTCCTCTCTTCCCATATTATACACAAAAGAAGCGATGCGTAAAGACCGGCACATATTTTCGCTAATTCCTTATAAATATTTACTAATTGACGACAGACGAGTCGTGGGTCGCATCGCTGTCGCTATTATGCACGCTTCTCGTGTATATACGAAAATAAGGCCCGTGATATATTTGCCCCTCGGCGCGGTGCGATCCATTATAACTCGTCTCGTCGGCCTTATTAATAAGCCGTTCCGTATCCGTCGGTCTAATAGATGCACTTCCCGAAGAAAGAAGAAAATTAGTGAGGTTATACCCTCGTGTGTGTATATATATATGTATACGCACATTTATTTTTTTCTGATGAGCTTCGTGCTTTATTGAAAATATGAGCAAAGTCACAGGGGGGATATAATATATATGTGTAGTAAGTGCTTCGACTTTGATGCTGTGATTCTTTTCGAATAAATGACTTCTTTTTTCCCTTGGGAATTTTTTTCCCCCGCAGAAAGTGCAACACGAGAAATTTACATTTTATAATTACCGACCGAGCTGCATGTAAAAGTAGGTGTCCAAAGTCGCAGTAAGGTCCTTTGCATAATGTAAATCTTAGAAATTAACTGAATAATTTATTCATTTTTCACAAACTCACCTCGCGTTTGTTTTACAGATTATGAATCTCAGCTATGTGGATTTGAATAATCACTTGGGTGAGCACTTAATTCTTTGATTTTATACGAGTTGCGCATAAGTAGTGAAGAAGTTGTTAGAAATTTGCAGAAAGTCGTATCAATTGTGAATTATGAGATTTGCTGACCGAGACTAAAGAATCCAGTTACTGCGTTATAAAAAGTATAGTTTATATGAAATTGATGATTCTATCATTTTAATGTTCACCACGATAAAGTAATCGACACATTCCGTAATAAATTATTCCAACATGTTATATCGTGCCAATAACATATTATTTTTACTCTAATATACTTCGATAAAATAAAATATCAACAGCTAAACGAGTCTGACTCACGCACGCAACTATCGTATCATCTCGATCAGGTATAGCAAATCAAAATAACCATAACGAATAATATATCCTAGATAAAGCTAAACCTTTTCTAACAACTCATTACCGACTCCTCGAAACTTTCAAACTCTCAATACTTCGTCTCTCTCTCTGCCATCAGAAGCTATAACTCCGTCACACGCGCTAATTTTCTTCGAACTGCATAGATCCTAGAGTGCGATAATCGTCGTCGTCGTCGTCGCGTGCGATAATTATTCGGCGTCGGTTTTACAACCCCTGCGCGTGTGCATGCGGAATGGCGCAGACATACAGCACGGGTGAAATATCGCCACGGTGTAGGAGCCAAATGAACCGTGTACGAGCGACGACGACTGAATCGCTTTCGCGGAGCGATGTCGTAGATTGCCGAGAGAGACGCATAGAGAGGGAGGGAGATTATCTTGGGGTTGATGGTGCGAATAGCTTTGGTTATTGGTAATTGTTTTTTATGTTTTATCGTTATATATAGTTTGGAAATGGGGAGGTGTATAAAAGGTGAGGAATGTATAGTATCTGATCGTTAAGAACAACAATTTCTTTTCTTTGATGCAAAATTTCGGTTGGAAATGATTTATTTTTCGCCCTTTTGTGAAACGATTTTTGGAACATTTTTCTAGCCATTTTATGGCGCATTGACCAAAATTGCCATTAAATGGCTAGAAAATGCTCCAAAAATCATTTCACAAATGGAAGAAAAATGGATGATTTCCAGCAGAGACAGTTTAAATTTTATGATTACAAGAGTGTGTTCAATGTCCTTTTGATACCATAAACAGGGAATATTACCAAATTTGGTCAAATAATGTCGATAAATGACATAGACGAGATAGTGTTGTGTAAAGATCAATCGTATTATGATAATGTCTTTTAAATGCATAAAAACTCATTTCTCCAGAATCTTGAACATTAATTTATATTATTTTTACTTTAATATAGATAAAAAAATCTCTTAATTTTGAATAAATTTTCATCTCACTTAGCTATTAAGTGAGTTTTGAGAAAAATGCTACGACAAAAATATCAATTACGATACTCAAGTAAAAATTTTACTGTGCTCGTATACTTTTTTTTCAATTTTTGTAGATTGAAAAGTTCGGGAAAAATTTTACGCTAAAAGTCTTAAAAGACTTATAATGTAGAAAGGAAGAAAAAAAAGTCGAGAGGAATGATCGTAGCGCGTAGAGTCTTAAAAGAAAAAAAAATCATCACTTTATAAGAACGAGATGTTGTTCGTCAATTTCTTGATAAACTGTAGAAAAAGGTATATCAGCTCTAAAATTCTTAAAACCAAAAGAAAATTTTGTAAATTAATCGTTCACATTGAACTTAATTTTAAAGTTACTACAAAATCTAAAGTTAATAATTAAATTACAACAACGCGATTCAAACATCTTGTTCCAATCCACGTCGCACAGCGTCCATGTTTCCACAGCACCATCTCGAGTTCGCTCTAATGGTACATTGTAACTTACTTAACCGTACCACCGCCCTAAGTGAACTTATATATACACTTTCTTTCTCCATCAACCAAAGACATCGCATATCAAGCATCATGTATCTTCCAACCGAGGTCACCGCGTGTACCTATCATAATCCTACCACGTGCATTACGCGCAATGCTGCACATATACTCACTTGTATCTATATACGTATTTTACTACTGGACCAGATGATCTTAGCTCCTCTCTCTCTCTCTCTCTCTCTCTCTTGTGGCCTCCTCATCTTGGCCCCCTTGTCCTCGTTAGCTACGGGAATCCCGGGACCGCCGATTCAAGCCTCTATCCCTCCCCCCTTCTGGCGTAAGTCGGTGGATGTAGCACTGGCTGTCCGAATTGGCATTCAAATTTAAGCTAGGGAGGTGGATCTTACGACGGAATGCCAATTCACGGAGAGAGAGAGAGAGAGAGAGCGAGTAGAAGAGACTTATGGGCTGGACAGAGTCTTAGGCGATTAGTAACGGATGTCTTATAAGGACTGATGGGGGATCTGAGATGCGGATGCGTAATGGAATGGCAAAGAGGTTTTTCCTGAATGGGTGAAGCTTTTGCGTTGTAGGTATATTCTTGTAGAATTAAATTTATGAACGAAGTCGTTCAGTATGTATACGTGTGTATCTGTTCACTGTATGTATTTAAGAGAAAATTATTTTCTTTCATATAAATACTCGTATATATAATGTGAATGTATTAATTGGTTCTTTGCAGAGCGACGATTCGCGATAATTGCTGTAAAGTCAATTTAATGAACGATCCGGATGATTAGACCGATTAACGGGATTTATGGTCATAAGGGTATGGAGCGATGGCTCTGTGTACACTTATAAATTGTGAATCGGGCGAGTAAATTATTTCGAGAGTTCAATTACCTATTAATCGAGTAATTAATTAGGGGTGCGTGCAAATAGCTGGCTCGTGTGAATTGCTGTTTCTATTATTAGCAAAGAGATGTGAAATATTTTAAGCTTCTCATTGGTTTTCATTATAGTTAGTTTTCTAAATTTTCGTTTTAGTAAATAAGTTCTAAAATATTTACATTTCTAATAAATAAATAAAACAATTCTTAAGAGGGACGATGGCAAGATTGATTAGAGATTTGTAGGGGTAAATTTTTCGTTATTCTAAGAGGATATTTGGTTTTCATCAACGTATGATCAACAAGTTTGATATCCATTGTTTTCAAACAGAAAAAAATTGAACTAACATAAATTAAACAAAATTAAAAAGGAAACGAAAAATATAAAAATATTAATAAAAACCTTCGTAACCAGCATAATACAGAACACTAATTAGATAAATTTATCGATGACAAATAAAGATTTTTATATCAAATGTAAATCCACATAATGGACATTTATTTTTGCAAACCTCAAAATCGAACCATTCATCCGCAACAACAAGACATTTGTATCTCCTTCAAGTAAAAACCATATATACCAGCACTTCACCCCGATTACAATCCTCGTACCCGTGTACGTTACCCACCAAACGTGGAAGCAGTCCTTATACCTCAAAATCCCCATACCACACCACAACCCTCCTCAACGTAGACCATCCCCCTTAAAAAAAAAAAGAAACCACACAGGATTTTCAGACGCTCCCTATACATCCCTCGTCTCTTTTTTCCAAGAGAGATTGATTCTCTTTCTCGCCGGGATTGGGTCTGGTCTAATTGATGGAGTTTTGATTTGTGCCACGATGCGCGTATGCTATAGTCTGTGGTTAGCTATGCGCTCGCTTGTTTCGACTGCATCGTATATATACGTGCTATGGATTACGCTGATGGGAGTTTAACGGCTGCGTGTCGGTCTACAGTGATTGGCCGCATACGCGTGAGTAATGCGGTTGCTGGGGAGAACCGATGTGTGGAGGAAAAGATTGGGGGTGTGATGGTGTGGTGTTGGTGGATTGGAGTTGTTAAATATGGACAATGTATATTGCGGTAAAAAGTATGTAGACTGACTGTAAAAATGAGACAGGGTCGAATTATCGGAACAATTGACGTAATTTGTGTAAAAATCTGCCATTAATTTATAGTGATTGTTATTAAATTAATTGTAATATGGTTCTCCGAGTAATGAAGGTTAAAAAGAAGTGCTTACTATACACTAATAAAAATTTTTTTCTTTATTAGGAATTCACGTTAATTAATTGCAAAACTGAATGACTTTATTTTTTAGCAATAATATGGTTCTAAAAGTCGTAATAATAAACGATAATTCCAGGTAGTATCATGAACATGTCTTTTCCCTCCGAAAACCCTATAAAAAATTAAACCCATGAATCATCATTTGCCATCCTATTATCGTCGAACCCACTTACGCAATTCACCGCACGCAAAAACACGTCACTCTACGTCCCCTGAAATCCATCCCCAGTATTTGTCGCGTGAAAATCGAAGCGAATTATTACAATTTCAGGAGTCAACAAAGTATCGATTTCCCGACTGTTGACGAAACACGTTCGCGCGAATGCTAAATGATTCGTCGCCCATCACGCAAACACATTTTCGCCTCGTTGCTCGTTCGTGACGCGTCAGCCTTGAAAATCGCTATTTAAAGTTCGTCTCTCTCTCTCTCTTCTCTCTCGGTACACGATTCGAATAGATAATTCGACGCGACTTTCCGTCAAAGTTTGCCAAACTTTTGAAATCATTTTTCAAAATTTCGCGGGCTCGTTTGATTTATACAGAGAGGAAAAAAAAAAGACAAACGTTTGGATGATGAATTTCGTCGCGAAACGATTAATCTTTGCTGTTCCTAAACGTCGCGCATAAATATAAGAGTAACGACGTTCGTCGAGGAATTTTGTAACGTAGCGCAGGTTTACGATGCACAGCGCGCGCGCGACACGTGATTTTTCTTGGCAGTTGAGACGTACGTGAGAGCTGTGTACTGGAAGTTGGCAGATGGAAAATGGCTATAGCAAAGGGTTTCGATCGATTACAATGTAACGACGAAGTTTGAAGTAAAATCTTTGAAATGAGATTCTACCTGTACATTTCGTTCGAAAAGAAATGTTCGATTTTGTTGTTGTTGATTCGTTACGTGTATGGACTGCTCTTCCATGTAGCAGATTGATTTTGCATTTGTACGTGTGTAAGAAGGATTTGATCGAATCGTAAACTTTATCATACCAAATAAAGAATTAGATTTTGATCAATTTTTTTTTACTTGTAGTTGTTAGGTCTATTAAGTTTATATCTAGTATATATAATGATAAAAAATATTTTTAATAAATATCTGATACATTAGTAAATAGAATTTAAAAATATAAAGGTATTTGATGTAAAAAGCATCGAACAAATTCCGTCCGTTTTTTAATTCCGCGTTAAACATTTTCTACCACACACAAAATAAATATTTACCCGCAACTCTACCAATATTTTCTATAGCGCTTCATAAAAAAAGTTAAATACTCGTGGACTAACTTTATCGACTGTGGCAACCCGCGTACTTCCCAAAACAACGATCCAGAGAGCAACCGAGCGAATGAAAGAAGAACCACGCTAATCCAAGCGAAAATACGTGAATCGATTATTCGAGTAGGCAAAGTTTCACACGGTTGCGTTACACCTTTATTACGAACTTCCAAGTGGATTAAGCTGGAGAATATATATTGGTGATTCTGTCCCTGAGAGGAGAAATTGCTCAGATAATTAGATGGACTAATTATCGGACGATTGACGAAATCAACAAAAACAGGTCCGAGTCATTCTCTTGAATAATAACGGCTTCGACCACATGTTGCTGCTGTTGTTGCTGTTCATGTCGTCGTTGTCGTCTACGTCGTCTCGCAAAACACTTGCGAAGTTAGAGGATTCCGGAGTTTGGCTGTTTCAGGCTGGATGGACATGATGGTATAGGGATCTTGAGTGGATCTCGGTAATCGTAATTGACAGGTAAATGTTCTTAAAGTAGTAGAGACGTGTAGGTGATCATTATTTATTAATGATTTAATTCGAGAGAGGTCAACGTTTCCTTTTTATTTTTGTAGATTAAAAAGTAAATTAAATCTGGATACTAACATGATGTTTCTATGATGATAAATAGTTGGTTGTTGTAATGTAGCTTATATTTTTTATAATATATTAAATTATAAATCTCATTAATCTTTATTAAAATTTCTATATTAAATTTTTTTTTCACACTTTACTATAAACATGACGATTGTAATAAAATAATACTGTTTTATATAAGTTTCAGCGTGAATTTTAATAAATTATTAATGGTATCGCAAAAATCAGTTTCAATAGTTAACTATCCAACGTATAAAAATAAAACATTTTTATAGAAAGAAGTCCTGAATTTCGAGTGCGCATATAACCACTCCGTATAATATACGTACCTTCATTTCCCGTAACGTTCCAGCCTCTTCATATGCCGTTACCATAAAAATCATTCTGTACACAATACCAAACTCCGCAATAAAACGAAAAAATATAAAAGTAAGGACACACATGTGAGTATGTGTGAGGGTAGGAAGGTGGTATAATGGAAGAAAATAACCAGTCACCAGATTGTATACCTCGAAGAAATTTCTTTATTTTTCGACGTTCTCAAACTCACACTTCCACTCTCTCTCACTCTCAAATCGTTCGAACCTAATAAAACCTTTTAATATGTCAACCAACAAAATAACGCCGGATTAAAACGGAGAAATCGATTTGCAGATAGGCGCACGCGCATACACGTATATATAACATATGTATATAGAGCTCGCAAACAGATTCTGGGTTTACTTGCAATATTGCAATTCGCGCGCGAGGCAGCGGCAGCATAATCCGGCGAGTCGCAATAAGCCGCTTCGCTGAAGCGAGCGAGCGAGCGAGCGAGCAAGCGAACGGTCAAAGTTTTTCGAATTGAATTTTAGGTGTTATTTTTTTGTGAGAGGTTGCGAGTTGCCAGTTTGTTATCTTGTTTCGGATGCTATATTGATTGCGAATTTTCTGTTTCTTTTGCGATTATGAATTTATGTACGGAAAATTTTATTTTGCCTATCATCTGGCTTTGATTTTACAAGTTTTGAAGTTCAAAATTTAGGTTGTTGAAAAAATGGTTACTCTACATTCTATTTTGTTAGAACTATAAGAAGAATTTATTTAATGCATTACCATTTGAATCAAACGCATAGAACGTTTCAAATGTCGCAATCAAGGAAATGAACACATGATAAAATTCAATACAAAAAAACTCGACCATCAGTCTATCAACAACAAAACCATCCTCGCTCTTATATCACTCGCGTCCTCTTCGCTTTTCATCCAAATAAACAAAACTACAAAAAAAAAAGAACAACAACAACAACAACCTACATGCTCAAGAAACTTTGATCAAGCGCACATGTCTTCTTGTTTGCACATCAACGTGTGTGTGTATGTATGTGTGTATATATATCTCGACATTTCTCGTTCTCTTTCCGACTTTTGTAGCGCGTGAAAAATGAGTACATACCTAGCCATCGGACAGAAACCGAGGACATCGAAAACGTGCAAACGCGTGCGCGTGTCTGTTTTCGCGCGCTACGTATATATAACAAATAAATGCTTAACGACGTAATAAAATTTATTGCGAAATATATTTATATATTCATATTATATATAATATGTACGTATCGACCGCGCGCACACACACACATACATTCGCGGAAATCTACATCAGAATAGACCGAGTATACTGTGGTATGACGAACCGTATCATTGACATACACGACGTTACGTATATATAACAATATATACGTACACGCATTATACACACTCACATATTTTCGTATATATATGTCGCTTCTTATATATACGCTTTCTCTCTCTCTCTCTCTCTCTCTCTCTCGTTCCATCATCTTCTACTACTCCTTCATCGCTTTTCTCACCGTTTATGACACATATATCGTCGTGCGTTTATATGTATATAATTCATATTTATACTATTTTTTTTTGTCTTTAGCATAACCATCATATTTATAACGATCATATTGAACTACATATAGCTTTTTTCTTTTCTTCTCCTCTTTTATACGCTTTGGTTTTTTTTTTCTCTCCCTTTTCTTTAATTAGGTTTCGAGTTTATATATTTATATATATATACGTCGCGCACAGATTGTCTCACACAGGATGGATCGTCGTCCGATACAGAGTTTATTATTTTTATCATTATTATTCTTATTTATTTATTTTCTTTTTTGGTTCTCTCCATAGTTCCGCCGGAATAATATACATATCGATATTACAGCTACTTATGTTTGTCTCTTGTGTACGTGTGTCTGTCTGTATAATGTATATAGTATTACGTACGTGTCTACAGTTTTCTTCTTTTATACGCGCTGAATGACGACTTTTTTTTTTTGCATTTTCCACAAAAACTACTATACTTCGAGGAGAATCGAGCGAACGCAATAGTGCGGGCTATGTTTTATATATATAATATATTTTTTTTGTTTTATATCTATAAATACGTATTATTCTCGTGAGAGCGTATAGCTCGCAGGAGAATTTTCCCTGTAAAAATACACGATGCTCGTCTGTTCCGTGGTAACGGAGCTAAGACAATACATTCGACATACGCAGTGTATAGCAAAGCAAAGGTTTTCGTCGTCGTCTCGTATATTATGTTGCGGTTGCGCTGCTTTTTTTTTTATACATGTATACAAAGGGAGAGCAGCGTTTGTGCGGCTCCTCCTCGCGCGGTTCAAGTTTCTGTATATATATACGACTAGTCGTTCTTTTACTTTTTGGGTGGAGAAGGATAACGAATTAACAGGACAAGGGGGAATGGAAAATTCAAAGGAAAATGGTGCGTTTGGGGAGTCAAAGAAAAATGTTCATGGATAGATGGTAGGTATATAGTGAAACTAAGAACAATGTACTTTGTAAAGTATATCAAAATATAGAATTTAAAATGTAGAACAAAATTCGAATTTAAGATGAAATATCAACAAAATGAGTAGATAAGTCAATATTTCATCGGACACTCGTGTAGAACAAATTTAACAATCTTACTTTAAATTTCATTCGCAGCACATGAGTATTCTCTCTTTCTATCATTTACGAAATAAAAACTATGACAAAGACGAACAAAAATTTAACCCAAATGTATTTTTACTTTCAAAAACCACAATTTTAACGGAAAAACATTAAAAATACATTCTTGTTCTTGACCATGTTCAATTCGTCCTCTCGCTATAAGCTCTTTCTCTCGTTCACCCAATGACCTACTAAACCACCGCAGAAGCAGGACAGTACTGGCGATATTTACACGAACCCTCTCTCATCCTCTCTCTTTCTCTCTCTCTCTCTCTTGGTTGTGCGGTTACCATCCAAAGTCTTCCAACGTGTAAAGAAGCGACCCACGTTCCCCCTTAAAACCGCATTTCCGCTATCGCGAAAACCCCTTTCTTCCTATACGAAAACTTTCCAATGCTCTCCTTTTTTCTCTCTCTCTCTCTCTCTCTCTCTCAGTTTGTGTACACATTCTACGAGACGCGAGGAGGGGTCGAGAAGAAAATTTACAATAACAAGCAACGTGCGCACGCTCTCGCTTCTTCGTTGTTAGAACGAATCTAAACAACGCTGAGTGGATTTCTCTCTTTCTCTCTCTCTCTTGCTTTCGATTTCTCCCTTTTCCGGGAAGGAAAATCGTCGTCGCCAAGAAGAGAGAGAGAGAGAGAGAGAGAGAGAGAGAGAAAGAGAGAGAGAGAGAGAGAGAGAGAGAGAGAGAGAGAGAGAG
>JAYJLV010000638.1:0-10585 GCA_036873485.1 Torymus texanus
TGCGGCATGTGTAAGTATCGAATTCCAATTATAAGAACATAAGTGGCCTATTAGGGATGCACAGTAGTCTGTTAGAATAATGATTATAACATTTATATATAATAATGACTTTATTTATTATAATACCTTTATTAGTGAGATATTTTTTACATTCTTCTTAAATATCCCCGTAAAGTGTGCAATACGGCATATGCGGCATGTATACGTATCAAATTCCAATCATAAGAACATAAGTGGCCTATTAGGGATGCACAGTAGGCTATTAGAAAAATGATTAAAACATTTATCTTTATTTATAATAATCCCTTTTTTAGTAAGATATTATTTACATTTTTCTTAAATGTCTCAGTAAAGTGTAGAATACGTCACATGCGGCATGTATAAGTATCAAAATCGAATTATAAGAACATAAGTGTCCTATTAAGGATGCACAGTAGTCTGTTAGAGAAATGATTAAAACATTTATTTATAGTAATAACTTTATATATAATAATACCTTTTTTAGTGAGATATTTTTTACATTCTTCTTAAATATCCCCGTAAAGTGTGCATTACGGCACATGCGGCATGTATAAGTATCGAATTCCAATTCTAAGGACATAAGAGGATTATTAGAGATCATAATAATCTATTTTTTCGGGACGGTCACGTAAAGTTCATCGGAACTATAAAATTAGGATATGTCGGCCGTATCGCAAATCTAGACATATTCATGGTATACTGCGTTTCCGTGGCATATAGAGAATGTATGTATCAGTAAGAACGATATAGTAGTCTTTTGAGAATATGGCCATTATCTTTTATCTAACATGCAGCTTCGAGAAAATAATTAATCATTTTCTTTTTTTGTTAAACAGTCGCTATTGCACTAAGATATTCTTCACAGTTTTATTGCATTTCTTATATAAGAACATAAGTGGCCTATTAGGGATGCTCAGTTGTCTGTTAGAAAAATGATTAAAACATTTATCTTCATTTATAATAATCGCTGTTTTAGTAAGATATTATTTACGTTCTTCTTAAATGTTCCAGTAAAGTGTAGAATACGTCACATGCGGCATGTATAAGTATCGAATTCCAATTATAAGAACATAAGTGGCCTATTAAGGATGCACAGTAGTCTGTTAGAAAAATCATTAAACATTTAACTTTATTTATAATAATACCTTTTTTAGTAAGTTATTATTTACATTCTTCTTAAATGTCCCAGTAAAGTGTGCAATACGTCACATGCGGCATGTATAAGTATCGAATTCCATTTATAAGGGCACAAGAGGCTTTTTAGAGATGATCATAACCTATTTTTTCGGGACGGTCAAGTAAAGTTCATTGATACTATAAAATTAGGATATGTCGGTAGTATCGCAATTCTAGACATATTTATTGTATACTGCGTTTCCGTGGCAAATAGAGAATGTATGTATCAGTAAGAACGATATAGTAGTCGGTTGACAATATGGCCATTATCTTTTATCTAACATGCAGCTTCGTGTAAGTAATTATTTATTTTAAATTTTGTTAAACTTTCGTTATTGCACTAAGATATTCTTCACATTTTTATTGCTTGTCCTTTTAAATTCTTTCATATATAATATGCTGTCTGCGTAAGTCTCTCATTCCAATTACAAGAACATCGGAGGCTTTATAGCGATTTGCCTAATTCGCGATACTATAACATTTATTGGATTCATTTTTTTATGCCAAATGGAATATCGATTTGTCAATGATAAATGCACAGTAGTCTGTTAGAAAAATTATTAATACATTTAACTTTATTTACAGTAATCACTTTTTTAATAAGATATTATTTAAATTCTTCTTAAATGTCCCAGTAAAGTGTACAATACGACACATGCGGCATGTTTAAGTATCAAATTGTAATTATAAGTACATAAGAGGCTTATTAACGATGATCATTACCTATTTTTTTGGGATGGTTAAGTAAATTTTTTGGAACTAGAGTATTAAGTAATATCGGTAGTTACGCAAATATAGAGATATTTAGGGGATACTGTATTTTTATGGCAAATAGGGAATGTATATATCGGTAATATCCATATAGTATACTGTTCACCAAATGGCCATTATCTATCATCTCACCTGCAACTTTGTGAAATAATTTGTTTCAATTTCTGGGAAAGCTTCGTAGTCGCCCGCAAATTTTTTTCACCTTTTCATTGCTTATGCCGGTGGAGACATAATACATAATATGCTGTCTGTAGAAGTCTCACATTTCTATTACATGTACATCGTATACTTTATAGCTATTTGCCTCTTTGGCGATCCTATTAAATTTATCTGGCTTTTGTAGTGCAATGCTCCGCTGGATCGATGATTCATCCATTTTTTTTTATTTACAATTACTTCCTTTAAAGTATATCATTCACATTCCTCTTTACATTCGCTGATAGTCAGTTGTAGATTCACGCCGTCTCTGCTCGATATACTCGTGAGGGCACTGTGAATATTGATTCCTTCATGATACGCGTTGCCTATAGTTGAATCCTATGCAATTTTATTTACATTTGTCTTCATCTTTAAAACTTTGAATAATTTTAATTACAGTAAATTTTGTATATAGATTAGCCAAAGCCCTGTTCTATTTGGTTTTATTTTAGGCATTCCTAAACCATTCTGTGCAATAGCGTTTGTTTCTAGGTCCTTTAAATGTCGTTGTTACATGTTTTTTTTTAATGTCCTCATAAGTTGCTTTCCACGCATCGATAGTCATTAGTAGATTGTTGCCGTCTCTGTACGATATATCGGTTTCACTTGTGAGGACACGGAGATTATTCATTCGTTCATAAAAAGCATTAACCATAATCAAATTCTGTTCAATTGTATATGTATCTATCTTCATAGCTAAATTATTAAATAATCTTTATTGTAGTAACTTTCTTATTTATAGGTTATCTGAAGTCGTAATTTATTTAGTTTTATTGTTGCTAGTCTTTAACGATGACATACGAGGACCTTTGATATTGAGGACCTCAAAATGTCTTCTCTCTATATCTTAAAATGGTGCTATTTATAGTAAATTTCGTATTTAGATTAGCTCAAATCGTGATTTATTCAGTTGTATTATGTCAAGTCTCAAACGATATTTGGCAATAACTTTCATTTCTAGTACCCCGAAATATCGTCTGTACATATTTTTTCTCGAATGTCCCGGAAGTGCCTTTCCATGCACCGATAGTCCTTAGTAGATTCATGCTCTCTCGGTATGACATAAGTTGTACACTTATGAGGACTCGGAGATTCTCCATTCCTTTATAAAACGTATGGCCCATGATCCAATCTTATTCTATCTTTTATGTCTAAGTCTCCAATATGACGTCTTTACATGTTGTTTCTTGAATGTTCTCGTAAATGCCTTTCCACGCACCAATATTCACTGGTAGATTCATAACTTCTCTGTGCGACATAAGCATTACACTTGTGAGGACTCAAAGATTCTCCATTCTCTTCTAGATTTTTATTTAAACCTTTGAATCATGTTATTTTATAGTAAATTTTGAATCTAGAGTAACTGAAATCGTAATCTATTTAGTTTTTCTGTAATCAGTATCATATGGTATTTCTACACAAATACTTTTTTTTAGGTCCCCAAAATGTAGTTTGCACCTGTATTTGTTGGAATGTCCTCAAAAGTGGTTTTCTACAAACTTGCATTTTCGGGGATAGTCCCCAAAGTTGCTCTCGCACCTGAAAAAATTTTGAGGACGGTCCTCAAAATTGCAAAATGTCCTCAAATGTGTCATTTCACATGAAAAAATGTCCCCATAATTGTCTTGTTATAGATATGTTTCTGTTTGTGTGTCAGTGTATGTGTTTTTGTGTGTGTGTCTGTGTCTCTGTGCTTGTGTCTGTGTTTGTCTGTCTGTGTGTGTCTGTGTTGTCTCACTTGTACGTCTGTGTTTGGATTTGTGTGTGTATGTGTGTCTGTGTATTTGTCTCTGTATGTGTCTGTGTCTCTGCGAATGTGTGTATATATCGGAGGCTGACGGGAAGAACCGGCTAACTCGCGATCCGTTTCAAGAACCGGCTAACTCGCGATCCGTTTCAAGAACCGGCTAACTCGCGATCCGTTTCAAGAACCGGCTAACTCGCGGTCTGATTCAAGAAGCGGCTAACTCACAGTCCGATTTAAGAACCGGCTAACTCGCAGCCGGTTCAAGAACCGGCTAACTCACAGTCCGCTTCATGAACCGGCTAACTCGCGACCCGCTTGAAGAACCGGTTAACTCGAGAGCGTTTTTATTCGCTCTAAAATTGTAGTGGCAGCTCTGCACGATTTTAATATACGATTCCTGATAAATATACGCTATTAAAAATTCTGAAAAAAATGTAGAGTTGTCTGTAAGATATCAATCAATACCATGTACCTACCCTCATTGAACCTTTTGTTACCAAAGAACGAATTTACAAGATAAGTATATCTAATTTATGTTCATATGATGCAAATCTAATGCAAAAATCACCTTTCCCAGCATGCTCGAGATGTTGAAGAGGCATGGAAATGGTTAAATCAAGCACTAGATCTGGACACTGCTGATCATTACATTAATTTCAAATGTGACAAGTAGGATATTTGACGAAAGAAGCAGAAGAGACTTGTGGGAAATTCACAAGAGAAGGAGCCTTGGCAACAGAAAATCTTAATGAAGATCTTACCGAATTGTCTCTGACAATGCCCCATACTCCAGAACACTTGTCTACCGTGTGTCAGCATTTGGATGGAAAATATGAGGCAAGGAGTTCTCTCAAATACTCGCTATAAGGATCAGTGGAGTGTCTGGGTTCCAAAAATCTACAAATCAAAGCCAACCGGTAACCGTCTAGAATTGGTATTCAACCACAAGGAGGCTCAAACAATATTGTATGATCCACTGGAAGAATTCATCAGCAACGGAAACCAATCTCCCGCCACAACAGCCGACCTCTCAGTCCTCGTGGAGCACGCCTACGTGGTCACCCACTAAATCTTCTGAGTTTACGTACACATTTCATAATCTATTTGAAGAAATTCTTTTGTATTCTTCAATATAGTAGGTAAAGACAAGATTTTACTTAAAAAAATCTTACAGAAAACTCCAATTTTTTTCAGAATTTTTAATAGCGTATAATTAACAGAAATTATATATTAAAATCGGGCAGGGCTGCCACTACAAATTTAGAGAAAATAAAAGCGCCCCCGAGTTAACCGGTTCTCCAAGCGGGTCGCGAGTTAGCCGGTTCTTGAAGCGAACTGCAAGTTAGCCGCTTCTTGAAGCGGGCTGCGAGTTAGCCCGTTCTTGAAACGGACTGTGAGTTAGCCGCTTCTTGAACCAGACTGCGAGTTAGCCGGTTCCTAAAACGGATCGCGAGTTAGCTGCTTCTTGAACCGGACTGCGAGTTAACCGGTTCTTCCCATCAGCCGTCGATATATAAACATTAATATTCTACTTCATATCCTTAAACAAAAATCTTTATCTATGGCTTGGACTGGAATAGCTTCTATTTTATTACCGGATGGAATGACCAGTCATCGAACATTTAGACTTCCTCTAGATTTAAGTAGTATTGATACTGCTTTCTTAAAATTTGAAACAGACACCAAAAATTACGCGATGTAGATATAATCATTCGGGATGAAGCATTAATGATCCCAAAAAATGCTCTAGAAATAGTTGACCAAACTTTAAGAGACGTTTGCTATACTGATGTTCCGTTTGGTGGAAAATTAATAGTATTAGGAGGCGATTTTAGACAAATTCTTCCAGTTTTAAAACATGGCTATAGAAATAATATAGTAGAAGAAACAATTAAATTTTCAAATTTATGGTCCTGTTTTAAGGTTTTAAAATTAACAGAAAATATTCGTTCGAATGATAAAATATTTGCTTCTATGTTATTAGATTTAGATGAAGAAAAAATTAATAAGTTCGAGATACCAGATCAATGGAACACAGATGATATTTGCAATAAAATTTATAAGTTAATTAATGTAAATTCTTCACTTGCTCGCTTTATTTTAGCACTACATAATGAAGATACTAAAATTATAAACGACAGCTTTAAATTTATTAAATAGTCAATTATATACCTATTATAGTATAGATTATGCTACACACAAAGGAGTTGACCATTCAGATGAAATTATTCACTTACAATATTCTGTAGAAATGCTAAATAGTATTAGTGAAGGTTTACCGCCACATGAATTAAAATTATAAGTAAATTATATTATTATGTTAATTAGAAACTTAAGTATAGCAGATGGTATGCGTTATGGTACACGATTAAAAATAACTGGCTTATACAATCATAACATTACAGCAGAAATAATTACAGGAGAAAGAATTGGTGAAAAAGTACGATTTATACCGCGTATAACGTTAAATACAGGAGATTCAGCTACATTTCCATTTACCTTATTCAGAAAGCAATTCCCAATAGTATTAGCTTTTGCTATAACGATAAATAAATCTCAAGGTCAAAGTTTCGATTGTATAGGTATTTTTTTAAGACGACCATTATTTACTCATCGTCAACTATATGTCGCTTTATCTCGTTGTAGAAATCCAAACAATATTTTTATTGAAAACGAATTAGAAAATTCAACAATAGAAAATATTGTTTGGGAAGAAATTTTCATCCTCTAATTCAAGCTCTAATAAATTATATAGTTAGCTGACGGAAGTTGGAGTTTAGTAGGTATAGTCGCTCTAGGCTCATCGATGCTAGATTGTTTACAACGGAATCGGAAAGACTGGATCGACGGAGCCCTACACACGGCGTCGATTCAGGCCCCGCATGCCCCCCTACAGGTGCAGTTATGCATTTTCCAATTCCTCGGATAAAAAAAAAATACTAATTAAAACCAAACGGTCAGAACAGTTTTATCTTTTCATATAGTGATAGATGCAGGTGGTAGTGTGGGTAGTTGCTAAGTGGCGGGGAAGTGGTGGAGCGTGGTGAGACGTGGTGGAGCGGTGGTGGGGGGTGGTGGGGCGCGGTGGGGGGGTGGTGGGATGTGGTAGGGCCAAATTCTCACTACAACTGTATAATATAGGGAGATATATATATATATATATATATATATATATATGATTGTAGTGTGCGAGCGTGCGAAATCTCTTTAGCGAGTGTAAATTGCGTGCGCGTTTGGCCAGTGCGCGGCCATCTTGAACTGGCACGTGTGCGACGCGAACGGATAATCGGTTTTTTTTGTAAGCGATAAACTTGCGCGAAGCAAATAAAGTGTGAAGTAGTATATTCGCGATAGAGAGTTTTTCTTATTTATTTTATTTGTTGTTTAAGTGTGCTCGTATTTTAGCATCCCCTTGTCGCGTGTCGTGTGTTTTCGCGTTCCTATAGGTTTATTGTCACCGCCAGTGAACCATTCGTCGAGGGATTTCGATCGCGCCCAGGTCATTTTACCGCCCCACCTGCGCCCGAGATATTGGAGTTTGTGTTCCCGCCAGTTGCCGAAAGGTGGAGAGGAGCATCGCCGTGGCCTGATGCCCCTTAATTAAAATTCGGCCGCGCGGCAATAACGTAGATCAATATCGGTGATAGTGTGGGAGGGAGTTGAGGATAGAGCTTGACTTTTTTGTGCAATTATTAGCCCTCAGGGCGAGTTTGTCATACGCGCTTGGAGAAATAAAGTGCCACGCCACAACCTAAAAAATGATAGGAACACTCAACGTGGTGAATTTTCGATGACTCATAATTACTCGTTTTCTAAAATCATTCGAGAGACGCTGGACTTAGTTGAGGATGAACATCTAATCCATAACCACAAGCCCAATTCGTTAATTCGTAGCTATTTCCTAGAAACCAGTCCCAATAAACAAGTAATTTTCTGTACTTTCTATTATGGTAAGTTTTGATTAATACATATTGGATTAAATAAATTAGAAACATTTTATAGATTCATATTTCTGTTAATGAGATCGTGAGAAGTAAAATGGATCAATGCCTGATGTATTTTTATTAATGGACATTCGATTAGATAAACAAGAAGCATATTATACATATATTTAGATTTCTATTAATTGGATCATGGGAACTAATATGGACCAACGTATGTGGCATGTTTCTGAATGTGATTTAATGTACGTGAAACCGAATCCAGACCGCTGAATTCTAGTTTACTCAATTACTCAGAGATATTGAGTAAGTTACGTGACTCATAATTACCCATTATATTAAATCATACGTGAGATGCTGGAATCAGTTGAGAAGGAACCATAAAAACATGCCCAGTTCATTAATTAGTAGCTTTTTCGTAGGAACTAGTCCCAATAAACAAATAATTTTCCGTACTTTCTATTATGGTAAGTTTCTCTTAGGTAACATTTCTGTACATTGGTTCATAAGATGGGAAATGGATCAATGTATGTGCCATTTTTATTAATACGTATTAGACTAAATAAATTAGAAGCATTTTATAGATTCATATTTGGGGCGTTTCATGTCAAATGCTCCAGCGCGGCGCGCGAGCGTCAAATCATGCTATTTCTAACTCGTGTTTACGATACTAAAACGTACTTAAAAAAATTTACTGCCAAGTCTATCCAATGTTCTTTTTCCTCAGCTTTTCAATGGTGTAGGCAGTTTTCCACAATTTTCATTTTCATCTTCTAAAACTATAAAACGTGCTATATCTCAAAAAGTATATTTTTAATATTTTTTTGACTCTCCAGATCGAAAGCTGAGCATGTTTTACGTAGGAGTAGGTATTTTACAAAAAGTGCCCGAGATATTTTCTGCGAGAAATAGAAGACGAAAGAGTAGATTCAGCGCTATTTTTGCGCGAAATACGGCACGCCGACTCTCTCCGCCTTAGCACCTGACTTGTGTGTCGTCCGGTGCACTAGAATCGTGCTGTGCCTACACTTTCGTCTTCTATTTCTCGCAGAAAACATGTCGGGCACTTTTTGGAAAATACCTATTGCTACGAAAGAAATGCTCAGCTTTCGATCTAGAGGCTCAAAACAATATTAAAAATATACTTTTTGAGATATAGCACGTTTTATAGTTTTAGAAGGTGAAAATGAAAATTGTGGGAAAACTGCCTACACTTTTGAGTACGTTTTAGTAAACACGAGTTAGAAATAGCATGATTTGACGCTCGCGCGCCATGCTGGGGCATTTGACATCAAACGACTCATTTCTGTTAATGGGATCATGAGAAGTAAAATGGACCAACGTATGAGGCGTGTTTCTGAATGTGACTTAATGTACGTGAAGCCAAATCCACACCGCAGAATTCTAGCTTACTCAATTACTCAGAGATATTGAGTAAGTTACTTCATAATTCTAGCCTAAAATAATGATAAGAACCCGCTGCGAGGTGAATTTCCCATGGCTCATAATTACCTATTATATAAAATCATACGGGAGATGCTTGAATGAGTTGAGAATGAACATATACTCCATAAACACAAGCCCAATTCGTTAATTAGTAGCTATTTACTAGAAACCAGTCCCAATAAACAAGTAATTTTCCGTACTTCCTATTACGGCCCTGTCACGAGGCAGTAGACCGAGGGTTCTACTTTAACCGTACTTGCGAATAAATAACGATAATTACCTCCGGATCCATTTATATATATAATGGGGGGTTCGCCCCTGCTCGCTTCGCCCAACAACCCCCTAATACTAATACAAATTACAAACAGTTATTGTTCTACTCATAATTTTTATTATCGAAAAGAAATTTTTAGTAGTAGTAGTAGTCTTTAGCTGGTTTTTTCATCTTAAACTTTATATACATTTTATAATGAACTATTTAATACAGATAAGAATTATTGGAGATGGGAATTGTTTATTTAGGTGTTTCTCGTTTTTTTTATATAATAATCAAAACTTTTATAATAAAATTAGATTAAATATTGTAGAAAATGTAGTTAATAATTGGAATTATTATAAACATTACATAGTGGGAAATAATTATTATAATGAAGTAGTAAATGCGAACTATTATAAAAATTTCATGTCAGAAAATGTAATTTATGGAAATGAAGTCGAAATTCAGTCTTTTGTAGAATTATACAATGTTAATGTTATTATTCATATTAATTCTTCTGGTCATTGTCCAAATTATTATTAAGTGGAGAACGTAATAGTGGTCATTATGATATCATGACACTTAGTAATAAAAATATCAAATCAAATCTTATATAAATTAAATGTAAAATGTATCATGATAAACAAAAATTCAATTCTGACTATAGTGATGATCAAAATTCAAGTACTAAATTAAAACGAAAATGTGAAAAACGAAAATTTGACAATATCGATAATAATCCAAATAATTAGAGTAAAAGATTAAAATTAACACAAACATTTACTCATATTAATTCTTATAAACGTAATTTACAGAAAAAAAATAATTTCATAAATGATTCTTATTTCGGTGTGTTACGTGAGAGGTTATGTCGTCCTCTCGCTAACGGCAAATAATAAAAATTTTGGTCGCCGCTCCGGGACATCTATCATTCACTTACCTTAGATTCGGCTTGCTTTCTCTCGGGGGATCGGCGCGCAATACATCCTAACATCTAACCTAATAGTGTTAATTAAAAAGGGAGGGCAG
>JAYJLV010000649.1:0-10585 GCA_036873485.1 Torymus texanus
CATCATCCCCGCCTGATCGAGAAAGCATTATTATTTCAACATGACCATGGAGGATGAGAAAATCTTAACTTCAATCAGTGATTAAAAACAATATACACAGGACTTGAAGGGGGGCGCATCCTTGCCCCCCCCCCCCATCCGTCCTCTCTAGTCTCTGCATTTTGCACCTCGCTAAATTCATATTGTAACAATGAATAACGCAGGAAACAACGATGATAATGACGCTCAAAATAGCGACATGGATGTACCAGAGATCAAAGACTGTGATAATAACATTCCGAATAACAATGGCCATCCGCCGAAAAGCGCTCTCGAAAAAAATATAATATTTAAGCGCTTTGGCGCAGGTAACGAAAACGTACTCAGAATGAGACAAAACCCCTCATCCTCGCATCTAGACAAGCTATTTAATAGTACCTTAAAGGAATTCCACAGGTGCCCCTTCGATAGTGCCAAATTTAAAAAGAGCGCGCCCTCGCTTAAACACTGATTCTGACGATTCTTCGCAAAATATCCAAGGCGCCGGAGAATGGCATATGCCAAAAAGAAAACTTCAAGAGTAGTGAACAAAGAACAAGCTTATGATGTTTCTTGGAAAGAAAATAGATTCACGCCTCTCAATAACGCAATCATTGATAACATGACGAAGGTAGAACATGACCGGTATTTTGAAGATTTAGTAAGCCAAAAATCAGCCGCATCACAGTGTACACAGTACCAGGAAGAGACCTCTACACAACGATTGTCGCCGCGCCTAAACACGCAGCGGCTGGCATGGCCAATGTCAACAATAACACCGCAGCAACATCACGCGACGAAGCCGCCAGAGACGACAGCGTCGGGTGCCCCGCCGACTCACACATATACAATTATAATATCGAAAAATTCATAACTACAATAAAACTAACTAATATAAAAAAAAAAAACGATTTTAGGCTAAAACAATCGGACGAAACAAACATTACCGTTTTTGCTAAAGATTTAAGTGTATACAAAGAAATACTAGAAGCATGCAAATTACACAATATCCAATATTACACGTACACACCAAAAAATGAAAAAGCAAAAAAATTATATTAAAGGGCATACGCGGTAACTTTAGTGCTGACGAAATATTATCGGATTTAAAAGAAATGAATATTCCCGAAATAAATATAATTAAGGTAACAAAAGTGTGACTGAATAAAAATAATATTAGTAATTCATGCTTCCTAATTCAGCTAAGCAGTGACAGGGTTACACAAAACATCACAAAAGTTAAATCATTACTATACCAAAAAATCTGGTGGGAACCTTTAAGGAAAAAAAACGCGTTTCAATGCACGAACTGTCAACGTATAGGCTATTCCAGTGCGAATTGCCACCTTGGCTACCGTTGCGTAAAATGTAACGAATCACATAGGCCCGGCGAGTGTAAAGTCCCGAAAAATTCGACTGATAAATCAATACTCTTTTGTATAAATTGCAAAGAAAAAGGTCACCCTGCATCCTATAAAGGTTGCCCGTATCATAGGTTTGCTAATAATATTAAAAAGGCCCGGCAAAATTCCATACAAACAACCGACAAACGCGCTTCAAAAATATAGCAAACCAAGTCGACTCCCCGCAGGTCCCCGATGGTTACCCGCCGAACCCGGCGACACTATCCGCTCGCACAAATTATAAGAGCGCTTTCCCCCCGCTAAAGCAAACAACAGTCATCATCTCTTTCCCAGTACAAATGATAATAACTTCATCGAACTGCTAAATGATACGAAAGCTCAAATTATAAACACAATAAGTGAACAGCTGATCCATATTCACAAAGCTTTTAATGTATACACGCATAAAGTTGACTTGTTATATAATTATCTAGGCCTCCATAATGAGTAATAGAAACAATATCACATGCACCAACCCACCATATCACAGCTCACAACAGCTCACAAACACACTCAAAATAATTTGGCTCTCTCCTCAGAACCATGATTATCCCTCCGTCTTCCTCCACTTTCCCAAATTCAGGCTCTTTTATAGACCTATGCATTATAGACGATAGGCTACAAATTCTAGACTGCCTAGACGGTAAAATCAAAACCCTATAGATTACCCCAGTGACCATAGAGCCCTCTCATTTTCTATCACCCTACCATGACACATCAATAAAATAGTACCATCAACAAACTTAAATATAGCCAATCAATCCCGTTAAGAGACACAAAGGACAAATATAAATTTAATAAAAAATATTGGTGGTTAGTAAAAAACAACCAAATGTCTGAGGAAATACGCAAAAGATCGAGGCATAAAAAACACTAAGGGCAACACTTAACAATTCAGCGCTATACTGTAAGCATTGAGTATGCACTCCTTAGAAATAATGTATTAGGATTTCAAAACTCGTTTTAAGCACATGTATAATGTAAATATTTTATTTAATATGCAACTATTTATGTAACCGTTAATAATAAGTTTATTTATTTACCGCCATTTTATAAGTAGAATATCGACACCGGATTTTTTGTATTGTATACACTCTCTTTTTTACTGGTCAACAGTGTAAATACCGTAAGGCACCAAAGCGACTGCGCTACCGCCTCTTATGTACACCGCCTTTGACAACACAATACTCACTACTCCCAAATGCGAGCTTCCTTCGGGACATACATTTGCTACACCCACTCTAAAATAAGGCTTTTGTTAGTAGTTTTATTTGCGCCTCTTACACAACAAAATATGTAATACCATTTTACCATTTTAAAAATAAAAACTTAAAAAAAAAAAAGAAACAAAAGTTCGATTCTCCGTTTAAAGGCTTAATGCAAGGCACTGTAAACTCGCCATCACTTTTTAATATTTTACATACAAAGTCCCCAAATTATTCAATGCCAATAAAAATAACAATCTTTATTCGATCGCATTTGCAGATGACTTTATTTTACTTGTTGCTGACAAAAGTTCCTCTCTGATTCGCGACAAGTTAGAGTCACTTGTCAACAAAATCAGCGACGAATATATCAAATGGAACTTAAAAGTAAATCCTAGCAAATGCGAAACCATCCTCTTCCGCAAACCTCTAAACAAAATAAGCTCCACCATACGCTCCGACATCAATAATAATTTTAGTATTTCAATCAAAATAAACAGTGCTCACTATAGAATTGACCACAAAAAAGAAGTTAGGTATCTAGGTGTGATCCTCGATCACCTTTTACATCTCAACACTCACACCAAAACCCAATTAGAAAAAGCGAAGAAAGTTTTTAGAAAACACTCGAGACTTTTCTTCAGCAAATCTCTCTCGCCGCGTAGTAAGGTCATCTGCTACCTTCTCTTGATTCGCCCTATAATAACTTACGCTGCCCCAATCTGGTGGAACACCAGTGCATCCTTAATGGAAAAACTAAGAAAATGGACAAATAAAGGACATGACTACAATATAACCTGGAAAGAAAACAGATTTGTGTTTTTAAATGATGATGAGAACGATTGCATGGTAATGGACAATCAAAAACATTACTTGGAAAAACAGGCTAAGCCAAGCATCTAAATCGCAGTTCCAGGAAGAAACTCTTATGGTATGAAAGCCGCCACACCCAAACGTGCAACGACCAGCAAGTGGAGTATCAACAAACATATCGTAGCAACACAATACGGCGTCACAGGCACGCCGCTCCCCACCGCCTTCAGCGCGCAGCATCCCAGCGAAGCAAACATCATCACAACCGAATCATGAGCGTACTGTTACGTATATACCTCGCAACAAACCTCCTCCTATATATATATATATATAATTACACTATCGAGAAATTCATTATAACAATAAAAATATCTAATATAATAAAAAAGAATGATTTCGTTTTAACACAATTAGATGAAAATAACGTCACCGTTTATGCTAAAGATTTAACTATGTATACAAGCAGATACTTGATATATGTAAGAGTCATAATATACTCTTACTAAAAGCCTAAAAATATTGTATTAAAAGGCATACGAGGTAATTTTAAGGAGGAGGAAATTCTCTCAGAACTAAAAGAAATGAATATTCCCGTTGTAAGTACAGGGTGATCCAAAAGAAGCGGTACAGCAGAATATATAAAAAAATATGCATTTTGGGGAAAAATGTTACAGATAAAAGTTTTAGGATTTTTCCCTGGCTATTCAATGGTGACCTTGGTCCAAGGTGCCCTATAGTCAATGGAACAATAGCAGTAATAGTCAACGGCTCTTTCCCGACAAATCTAACTATAATGATAATTTCATTGCTCTTCTAAACGACACAAAAGCTCAAATTATAGATATGATAAGTGAGCAGCTAGTCACTATTCAGAACGCCTTCAGCGTATATGCGCATAAAGTTGATTTGTTGTATAAACACCTCGACCTTTATAATTAACTAGAGGTTTGAACAGCGCGCGTTGCGCGCCCTAACCTGGAAGACGTTTCGACTTCCTAACTTAGACGTATGCGCACTACATGAGCCAATCACATTACGTTTATCTTGGCTTCACAACTTCCGGTCATGACTTTTTTATATAGGGATAATATACATAATGAGATAAGTAACAATACAATAAATAGTCAAACAAATTGTCAAAACACTCTAGCGTCTCTTACGGAAATTAAAATTGCAGCTATTAATGTTAATTCCCTTATGTCCCTAAATAAAAGATACAATTTATTTAATTTCGTCAATAACAACAATATAGATATTGCGCTAATCTGCGAAACAAAACTTAACAGACGTTATAAGATCCAATTTGCAAACTATGAACTAATAAGAGTTGACAGACATAATAGCAAAAAAAGAGGAGGTACAGCCATCCTTATCAAAAGATCTACCCCGTTTGAGCGCATTTACACACCATCGTCAAAAAATAATTCGGTAATCGAATATACCATAATTAAAATGAAACTTGCCCACAGTAATATATATGTATATAATAGCGATGTACGCCAACAATGACGATAAAGTATTTTTGTTGACGAACTAAACCATCTTTTCAGAACTTTAAAACTTGATAGTGAAAATTATTATCTAATAGCGGGAGATCTAAATACACGACATACCCACTGGGGCGATAGCATGACTAAAAAGAAAGGGACGCTTCTTAAGAAGTGGGAAGATAATGAAGGTTCTTCACCTATATACCCGTGCGCTAACTCGTTCTTAGATCTGTCTATAATTGATAATAGAATCAAAATAACCAATACAATAAATAATAAAATACAAGTAACGGACTACAACAGTGACCATAAAGCCTCACGATTCACGATTGCTTTGCAACAAACGGTTAACAGTGTTAACTCAGAAAACAAATTCAGATATATGTTTAAAAACCCAGATGTTCTAAGTTCAGTTCCAAATTAAAAAAGTCTTACATTAGCAATATCCCACACAATGGCAATTTAATCAACCATGAAATCACTAGTCATTTAGAATCAATCAATAACTTTATAACCGACTCTATAGATAAATACGTCCTAAAACAAAAAACCAGATGACAATTTTTTAAATTATGTGAATCATAAAATTAAAAAAATTACATAAACACAAGTACTTTCTCATCACGCAATTAAATAAACTATACAATAGCAATAGAGATGAATTTACAAGAAACAACATAAATATCATAAAAAACACAATAAATAAAATAAATGTATTATTAAAATCGGAACACAAGTCAACCTACAATAAATACTGGGAAACACAAATACGCACCATAGATCAGCGAAACTCAAACGCATTTTTTTCCAAAAATGAATAGATTCTTTCGACCTAAAGAGCACCTACAAATCAATAATTTACAAGTAAAAATAGCCGAAGTTGACCTACTATTAAAAGCCAAGTGTGACATGAATTCCTTAGCTATTCACGAAAACAATTATTTAATAGAATCACCGTCCGATATTTTAAACGTAATCGGTGCATATTATGAAAAAATAAATTCTCCGAAATACATCAATGCAGACACTCAAAATAAAATTAAAATTGACACTGAAATTGCTACATATTTAATAGATATCTGACTATGAACAACACCATTACCGATTTTACAGACATAAATCCTGCCTACGATTCACAAATCATAGATAATAGTCTTCGTTTTCACAATATTTATGAAACCACTCTTATCTTTAAAAAGCTGCCAAATAAATGCTCTTCCGGTCTTTATTATATACCTCCTATTGTACTGAAAAATCTATCCGTAAATATTATGCGCGACTACACTATATTATTTAATAACTGCCTTAACAATAGATTCTATCCGGATATTTAGAAAAAATAAAAAATACTACTAATTTTAAAAAAAAGGAAAACCACCCGAAGCAGTGTCAAGCTATCGCCCTATTAGTCTATTATACACCGGCTATCAGTAAGGTCTATGAGGCAGTAATAAATGCCTCACTTAAAGAACACACTTACAAGAATAAAATAATCTCTGATAACCAATTTGGTTTTAGGTATAAACATAGCACTACGCACGCAGTACATAAAATTCTAAATGACGTTAACAAACATCTCCACAAGGGTGAGATAGTAGGAGCCTGCCTCGTGGACCTCCAAAAAGCTTTTGATTCCGTATGGATAGCTGGTCTCCTCTATAAGCTATACATTCTGAAATACCCTCTAGACTTGATCCAACTAACATGGTACATGACAATAAATAGATCGTTTGTTACCTGGGACCGGGTAACATTATCGACAATATTTTGACAGCAATAATTACATTCAAAACAACGACAACATACCGATTTTATATCATATATACTTTTATATTTTATATCACTAGTTTATGACCCGAAAACTAGATTACCAAAGCTAAAATACTCAACGGCTCTATCCCATCAAGATACGAACAATAAATACAGATGGAAAAATAAATATTGGTGGATTACGAATGACACCAAACAGAGAGACGAATTAAGAAGAAGACGATCATAAAGAATAGATCATTAACTAACGTAACACCCGCAGACATACTCGGCTAGTTAACTTATTATAATGTAGTCATTATTTATTTATTTATTATAAAATTAGCGTATTTCATGTAACCTAGTATAAGTTAAGTCTCACCGACACACTGTACCCCCCGCAAAGAAAGTTAAGTATACTTAACCTTAAAACCTATAGGTTTTTATGTTAAGCTAGCCGCTTCACTTTTTTCCCTATTACTCAAACAAATTAGCGAATGCTCTAATGACGGATTCGTCAGATGCCCAAATAAATCCAATATATTGGATTTTATCACTATGTGTAATGACTAACAATTGAAAAAACCGATTGGTACAAACCGGCGTGTAGTAACGCATTCGGAGATTCTGTTAGCGCCTCTGGATGCTTAATCCACTATTACAAATTATATAGAAGAGATTTAGTCAGGGCGGCAATCATAAAAAAAGTCAAGTACATCAGACGCAGAAAACATTACAGGTACCATAAAATGATATTTTAATAAAAAATTAGTTTTAAAAAGTATTTTATAAATAAAAATTGTTATTATATTTCACTTGCATCTTTTACAATTTTATTTGCTGCCACAGAGGGTAATCGTGGTAATGATTCATTATTGGCACTCACTGATCCAGACAGAACGAAATATCTGCTACAAGATATTATAAAAGTATGGAATGAGTCTTTCGACACGAGACAGCAAATGCTTGTTACCGAGAAAAATAAAAAAGTTACCATTAATTTTAATATTTATGTAAATACGTTTATATGTTTGCAATCCTCTGTTACGCTTGAGTTGGTATGTTTTTGTTCCTTATAGTTAGCAAATATTATACAATTAATTTAAAATTTTAAATTATACCTTCTATGTTTTACAGCTTCAGTCGGACTGTGCCAAAATACTCAATTCTTATAAAGAGAAGAAGACAATAGAAGAAAGGGTTGCGGACCATTTTATGAGTATATTTGCAAAACAATGGCCAAAGTTAGCTGAAGCCATTTGCAAGCTAGGCGCAAGTTCAAATTTGCACAATTTGAAAGATTTAAAAAAAATCACAAAGATTATATTTGTGGCGTTTCCGCGCTTCGTTCCACAGCCACTAGGGTGAGTCCAGACTATTCCCGCAAGCGACCGGAACACGCATCCTGACTATATATACCAGGTCCAAATCAGCTCAGACATCCACCGCGTCTAAGGCACGGGTTACCATCACTGCCTTATTGATGAGTCCAGATGGTAACCCGAGGACGAAACGCCGCCACCTCTACCTTTACCGACCCAACACCTAACATCACATACACATCTTAGTAATCTCCTTCGCCGCGCTACGCGAAGGAGCTCTTACAAAGGTTTGCTCGCGCGCCGAATTTATCTCAGTGTCATAGTTCAGATGAAGTCATTATTATTATAATAATAATTTAGCACTATACACCCTTATACGACTAAAATGCGAGACGCCCGAAGCCATGTATTAAGACACTGTTATACCGCTTGGTCTTTTTTCGTTGTTTCATTTGCGCCAATTAAGATGTACCAACGATGAAACATGTAACACAACAGCAAACAAAAACATTTTTATAAAAAGGTTCGATTCCCGGCCGATGCATTTTCATCATCATGCACGCATTAAAAGAAGTTGAGGATCAGCCAGAATCAAGTAAGAAACATGTGATTCTCTTTTTTTTTAAATAAAAATATAATAAAAGGTGGCGTTCCGGTTGGGCGCTCGCAGAGTGAGCATCGTTGCGAATGGCTTGAAGAAAATTATAAGTATATAGCAAAGAAATAAAAGAAAAAAGGCAAGTTAAATATTGGAAAGTGTTAAAAAAATACTGGTGGGTGTCAAGCGACCCCAAAAAAGTCGACGAAATATGGAGACGTTCAAAGACGAAAGCTAGTCCAAACTAAAATGTTAACCCTACCCAATATGATTATATAAGTTGTAAGGCTTGGTGACCGTCACCGCGAGTACGGGATGCCGTGAAAAACTCCTGCGGATCCGCACATTCGGATATAAGTATATATAGGTATTCGGGCAGAGAGAGGCATCAGTAATTCAGTGGATTTAGTTGATACGGCAGTTAGATCTCCAAACATCCGCTCGAATCATCGACTTATCATCATGAACGCGTTAAAAGAAGTTGAGGATCAGTAACAATACAAGCATGAAGAGTATGGAAAGAGAAAGAAAAAGAAAAGATGTGAAGCCAAAAAAACTAAGTGAAGAGGAATGGGAGGAGGAGAACAAAAGAAGAGTTGAGAACAAGGACATATCTAAAATACTACCTATCTTAAAAATAAATAAACCACCGGATGACCTTGCTCGTTACAGACCAATAAGTATGACCCCTGCCATAAGCAAAGTGTTCAAAGTGTTAATCAACACCAACTTATTAGCTCATATAGAAAAAAACAAAATCATTCCCGGCTCCCAATTCGGCTTCAGGCATCGGCACTCTACCTGCCATGCTATCCATAAAGTTCTTAACGATATCAATTACCACCTTCACCGTAACGAGTCCATAGCCGCCGCTCTTATTGATCTAGAAAAAGCCTTCGATACAGTCTGGATACACGGGCTCATGTCATCCATTTGAAACAGCAGCCTCGGATTGCTCTTCGCGGGCACCCTGCACGCGTTCATCACTTTGGCCGCCTCTTCGCAGTCCATGTCTACGAGTTCGCACTCTAATTCATCAGCGAATGCTTGCTTGAACACTGGTATCGCGTCGTCTATCCTAACATTGGCAAGAAGTTCCTTACTGAGGCTCGTCACACCTTTTTCATCAATGCCACAAGGCACGGTATGCTCAAACCAGCTGAGCTCAGTGCTACAATTGAGAGCTAGGCCATGAACTTGTTACATACCTGCTTGCATGTATGCCGATTGCACAGATCTTACGGTCTTCAATCCAGACGCCAGTGTCAGGCGACGTCTCGCCCTTGAGGCCAAACTCGGCACACAACCTGATGATCGTCTTTTCTAGTTGAGAGACGTAACAGCGTACGTTCGTGCGGGATTCCTTGAGGTTTATCACCGGATAGGCGACTAGCTGATCTGGACCGTGGAAGGTGATGAGTCCTTCGCGATTCGTGCGATAAAAGTCGGCGCCGAGAGTATGCAATAGAGTTTTGTCCTCTTTGCCCTTGTTGCGGATGCCGACGGTAAACACTGGGTTATGCTCTATATCAAGGAAGAGGCTGTTAGGAGTATCGTTGAGTTGCTTGTTTTGGTGACGCTGAACAAGAGCATTTTGTAACTCGAGACCACTGCTGTAGCTAACCCGGTCTGCCCACAAAACCTTCACTAGTCCTAGAAGTCATGGTTTTTATTTTGTTGCTAGGATTCTAATTATACTTGAATGTTATAGTCATTGATGTAAATTGTGCAGTATCTATTTGCACTAGTCGATTTGTTTGTTTAGTTTCAAATATTTTAAAGAGATTCTTTCAGTCTAGATCAACTCTTGTGTAAGCTCTGCAGCTGCAAGGGCAGCCTCTGCCTCAGCTATAGCATATTTACGTTCTATTGTAAGATGTAGTAGAGAAACCTATAAAATTGTTAAATCATATTATAAAGGAGTTCTGGAAATTTTTTATTTTTTATGTTTAATCAGATTTTAATTAGAACTTACATATGCATCTGT
>JAYJLV010000670.1:0-10584 GCA_036873485.1 Torymus texanus
GCTATTATAGCCAAACTCAATAAACCTTTTATATTCAAAGTTAATTATTATTTATCCACACCTCATTCATTCCAACAGTTTCCATAACTCAAAATTTTGTCAAATAAGATATTTAATATTTGAAATGAACAAGTGTTTGTATTATTTGTAACTTGTTTAATTACCCTTAAAAGGGGTGAAAATAAATCATACGAAATATCGGAAAAAGTAATACTTACTATTTGTAAACCGATTAAGAAACAGAACCACTTGTTACATTTACTTGAATTGTTTTAGATTAAAAAGAATTTATGCTTTGGCTTTATGAATTTTAATTTTTCCAATCAATAATTATTAATAAAAATATGTAATCATCTTATTTTTTAATTAAATATATGTGGGTGTGTGGGATATATGAGGTGAAGTAAGCACATCAAAATTTAAAATTTATCAAAATTTTTTATACTTTTTAGTACAAGTTTTTTTATGAAAAAATATGTTACTAACGTTGTAAAACGATATTTCAACAAATAAAAAGTTATCCAACGTTGGAAATTATTATTTTTTTGAATTTTTGGTTAAAATACAACTTTTAATATTTTTTATTCAAAATCTAGAAACTTTTTGTATAGAATAATGATCGGACAAAAGTTTGCATTTTACTTGTTGAATTTGGCAGTATTATTTTTGTGCCCCATTTTAAAAGTCTCTGATTGGCTGCTTCATAATACGATTTCATGTAAGAAGAAAATAACATAATATTTTTTTTCAGAAACACTTCTTCTGTTTCGTTTTCTAATAAATTTGACAAAAGCTTTCAGATTGATAATATGAATATTTTAATATAACATAGTTGAAAACAACTAACTAGGAGAGGCTCAGGGTTCCCAAACCTTAATCTTCTTAAAACTCACAGAGGTTTTAGGTAATACCATGCCATGAACCTCTGTAGAGTTATAGACCTCCATGCTTCCCTAGAAAAAGAGTTACAACTTTTCTAATTTTTAAAATGAACTGGAAATATGTGCACGATATGCACAAATATTCAAAATTGAGTACAAAAATTAGTTTTGAAAAATATAATTACTTGAATATATCATTTCTTGTAATATTCCCATTATTTTTTTGTTCGTCTCTAATATAATATAAATGCTATGTCAGAGCTCATTCTTTTTGTACAGAAATTGATGAATTTCAAATTTTACTATGCCTTGAAGAAAATTGAATGTTTTTCAACATAAATTATAAATAAATTCACATTTACAATCCGAACAATGCTTTCTTTTGGACAAACTGCCCATGGAATCTCAATACGCTTCTTCATGCTAGATGAGTTTATCCAAAAGAAAACATTGTTCGGATTGTAAATATGAATCTACTTAATGTATGCCGAAAAACATTAAATTTTCTTCCAGGCATAGTAAAATTTAAAATTCACAACTGTCTGTACAAAAAGAATGCGCTCTGACATAGCATTTATGTTATATTAAAGGCGAACAAAAAAATAATGGGAATATCATATAAATGTTTTATGTACATTTTATTTGTATAAATAATAACATACATTTTGTTTGCAGCACAAAGAGCAAGAAACAGAAACAATGGGAGAAAATGTACATATCGTGTACATTTTTGCAATACTTATTAAAAATAAAAATAGCTGTATCTTTTTTCTGGGGAGGTATGAGGGTCCATAACTCTATAGACGTTCGTAGTGTAGTATTACCTACAAGCTCTGTGAGTTTCAAGACTAAAAGTATTTCTGGAAGGAAAAAGTGATAGATGAATATGAGCATAAAAATCTCATTTTTCATGAAATTGATGACATTACAATTTTTTTAAAGAAAATGTGAGCTGATCCCACTCCAAAACAAGTTGAGTGACATTTCTACATACTGCAGCTGTACGCCTAGATTTTTTGTGGAGCTGGGTCAATGAGCACACAAAAAGAAAACTCAATTTGTACTATTTAAATGGTCTTATCATAATGATAAAATATTGCTGGATCTATGAAACTCAGATTTTCAGAAAATATAGATTTTTTTGGAAAAAAAGTCCTTTGAAGTTTTTTCTTAAAATGCATCTATAATGAGTAAAATGTTTGAAAATTGCTAAAAATCATGAAAATTCATGAAATATGCTACTTTGATAAATTTTAGGTCCAAAAATATTTGTTTAAAAAATCTAAAAAATTCAGGATGGTTCAAAATATGGCGTAGATTACGTCAAGAAAATTTAAGAAAAAAAAATTTTTCATCTGCGACTTGACATAGAACCGACCATATATATATATATATATATATATATTCATGTTATAAAATTTTTAAATTTAGGATAAGTCTCAAACCTGTTAGAGTTTCTGCACTGGATGAAACAGCTATTACTTTGGGGATTGTTAAATGGCATCCATCAACTTCTGAAATTGTATTGCTATTGACTCGTGTATTAATATTTCGAGAATGACCAGGTGATGGCATCTTCAATGATGAACTTGTTAATTGCGTACTAGAATTTTTACTAATTATTGTCGGTGTCTCAGAGATTAAATCCAATTGTTCTTCTTCTGCTTTTTAAAAAAAATATTCTATTTTAATTTTATGAATTCTACTATATTTGGGTGCTTTATTGAAAGTAGTCTCAAAAATGTATAACAGAAAAAATGTAGAGTGGTATAAACAATAATATTTTGGAACGTGAAATTAAGAAGGGTACCAATAAATTATAGCTAATTATTGAATTGAATTTGACTTTGCATTCAAAATTTAATTTAAAAGTATTATAGATTATAGAAACTTTTTTCATAACGAATCGATAATATGAAAAATAAAGTGTCAATTTACGGAGGTTTACCACCTTTAAATTTGTTTCCCTTAAATGAATTGAAAGAAAAACAAATTCAACTACTACGAATTTATACAAATAATATTCTAATACTATATTATATCTATAGTAATATAAGCTGAAAAAATTTTCCAGATCCAGAGTGTCCAACGATATGGATATTTCTGAATTTGGGCATTTCCGTAATCTGCAGGAGTAGTATACCTCGCGCTACACACAAATACGCACAAATTTTTAATTTTAAAAATTGTTGTGTTCCATAGCGCGGGGTATGGTAATAATCCTACACACACACATACACACACAGAAAGAGTGCAAGCACACACACATATTCTAACGAGAGAGAGCGAGAGAGAAAGAGAGAGATAGAGAGAGAAAGAGAGAGAGAGAAAGAGAAAGATAGAAAGAGAGAGAGAGAAAGAGAGTGAGAGAGAGAGAGAGAAAGAGAGAGAGAGAAAGAGAGAGAGAGAGAGAGAGAAAGAGAGAGAAAGAGAGAGAAAGAGAGAGAAAGAGAGAGAAAGAGAGAGAGAGAAAGAGAGAGAGAGAAAGAAAGAGAGAGAGAAAGAGAGAGAGAGAAAGAGAAAGAGAGACAAAGAGACAAAGACAGAGAGAGAGATAAAGAGAGAAAGAGAGAGAGAGACAAAGACAAACAGAGAGAGTGTAACTTGTATGTATAACCTCTCTGTATCATGGCAAATGCATCTACATAGAAAATATGCAAGAAAATTTTCAGATTAATAGGACTTTTATGGAGTTTTTGAGATTTCATCGAATTTTGAAAGCTAATGCTACATGATTCATGAGTATACGGTCTTATGGGGTGTCTATGGGGTTTTAGATATTTCATTGGATTTTGAAAGCTAATGGTACATGGTTCATGAATATATGGTCTGATGGGGTATCTATGGCGTTTTTATGGTGTACTTAATAACTTTCGTTGATAGCCACTCTGTATCATGAAAAATGTACGTACATGAAACATTTTCAGATTCATGGGTTTTTATAGGGTTTTTATGGGGTTTTCAATATTACATCGGATTTTGAAAGCTATTGGTACATGATTCATGATTATACGGTCTTATCGGGTGTCTATGGGGTTTTTATGGTGTATTTTATAACTTTTGTGTATAGCTTCTCTGAATCATGACAAATATACCTACATAAAAAATTTCAAATTCATGGGGTTTTCAATATTTCATTCGATTTTCAAAGCTAATGGTACATGGTTGATGAATATGATACATTATAGGGTGTCTGTTTCCTCATGGACAAACCTCCATAAGATAACTTCATCATAGATTACACTTCCGCGACGCGCACTCTTAGAACTGTACGTCCGATTTTCTGTATTGAAACACTATCTACATAACGTACTCACGCACAACATTTGGATGGGGGGCCGCAGGAGAGACATATGATGTACTTTTGAATCCATACAGCACACTCGTGATAGTTTGCGACGGAGAAGTTCACGCGGCAAGACAATATTCATGACTGACAGTCGATCAACCGTTCACCTTTGTTACAGATGATCCTACCGCACGTGGACTCTCATCGCAAGTGGGCTCACTGCTGACGAACTATATCATCCTATACTTTGAATTAGTCAAAGCTTTTAGTTTGTCTCATGTGTCACATCATGCTTTCAATTTCTTGAATTACACGCACGTGTAAAGAACTCCTTACTGTAATATTTTTCATCGACGATCGCGTTCACGACCGGCACTCTGCGGGCGCTCATTTTCAGCGTAAACCGGATAGTGTAACATCAGACAACGAACTGCAGATATGTTATTTTTATAAATGTCTCGTACCGCCAAGCACAACGAGTTGCAGTATAACGAAATTTCATACGAGAGAAAGAGTATGGAATAAAGACATTGTAAGTAAAAAAAATGTCTATCATCAAAATCCGCGACATTAAATAAGATGTGACCAGACGGAGGACTAAATGGTTACTGATGAACATGCGTTACTTTTCGGGACGCTGATGACTAGCGGGGATTCGGCTTTTGGAAGTTGACCGTTGGCTGCTGGAAGTTGGATGTCAACTGTTGGAAATAACTGCTTCGAAAACTGTTTCAGTTATACCCATAAGTCTAAATCAGCGGTCCGTATACTACTGAGGCATCAGAGGACGACATTCTGGAAAACTAGTGGCGCTGGTATAGCAGCACAAAGAACGCTCTCGTGATTGGTGATAACACAGTGCAAAGGCATCAAAAATTTGACAATCGAAATTTTAACTTTTTCATTTTTATGAAGCAGACTTTCTGACGTTACTAATCAAGTATACGATTAGAACATACTTAAAAGTATATCTAGTTAGTTAAATTATTTATAGAAGAAGTTAAGTACGTGAAATGTTGAATCAAATAAAATAGGTGCTCTTCTTTAGTTTTGACTTTACCGTAATCGTTAAAAACATAGTTATTATGTTACATAGAGAGTATAGACTTACCGAATAAGTAATGCGACATATTATTTTGATAAGGTATAAATTACATAACAGTGAAAAGAATTTCGGTAACGTTAGTGAAATAAGCAAAATCTCTTAAACGACTGTCTATCGTTAGAAGACACGTGTTTGCTGACTCGTGGGAAATGTACGAAAGACGCAATAAGTTGTAACTATATATTTTTTCATAAAACGCAGCCACAGTATATTTACGACGGATGGGCGCTCAACCCGTCAGTGCATTTTGGCCTATCGACTAAAAGAAATTACCCGTTAAAATGGTTAGAGTGTTGATCATCCCAAGATATACAGATGGAAACCGGATGGAAGTGAGAAACACGTGTACAAGGTCAAGGGTATTAGGTTGAACTACACCAATAGTCAGCAAATAAATTTCGACACAATTCGCGAGCTGATTACGTATCCATGTAGCGAGATAGTGCTATTCAATCTTGGTATTCGTAGAACAGCGCTTCACGATGTACTCACGCAGAACAAGATATGTAAACCTGTGCACGTAAAAAGAAGATTCGTTGTGTTGGATATAAGTTATACATACGGTTTCAGCCATTGGCTCACACAGTTGAACAGACCTTCATTGAAAAACTACGATGACACTACTATCAAAACAGTAGGAGAGACAGTGAACAGCGATCGCAGCGTCAACAAGAAAGTGAATAGCGATGACACAGCTCACGGGTTGCTACAGGCACCCCGATTGGGCGTTGGTATCGTCGCTGCAACTAGCTTATTGGTTACCGCAACAACACCAACGAGTTTATGGGCCGCGGTCGGCGCAGCCATCAAGCTTCTTGAACGCACTCACAACCCTGCCACCAACGAGCTGATATCCCGCGCTGATCGCGTCCATCAAGCTAATTGACCGCGGTTATCAGTGTCTTCACCAATCACGAGAGCGTTCTTTGTGCTGCTACACCAGCGCCACTAGTTTTCCAGAATGTCTTCCTCTGATGCCTCAGTAGTGACGGACCGCAGACTTAGACGTATGGGTATAACTGAAACAGTATTCGAAGCAGTTATTTCCAACAGTTAACATCCAACGTCCAGCAGCCAACGGTCAACTTCCAACAGCCGATTTCCCGCTAGTCATCAGCCTCCCGAAAAGTGACGCATGTTCATCAGTAACCATTTAGTTCTCCATCTGGTCACATCTTCTTTAATGTCGCGGTTTTCGATGATAGACATTTCTTATACTTACAATGTCTTTATTCCATTCTCTTTGTCTCGTATGGAATTCGTCGATGAGAAATATTACAGTCAGGAGTTTTTTACACGTGCGTGTAATTCAAGAAATTGAAAGCATGATGAGACACATGAGACAAGATACAATTTCGACGACTAAAAGCTTTGACTAATTCGAAGTATAAGATGATATAGTTCGTCAGCAGAGAGCCCACATGCGATGAGAGTCCACGTGCGGTAGGATCATCCGTAACAAAGGTAAACGGCCGATCGACTGTCAGTCATGAATATTGTCTTGCCGCGTGAACATCTCCGTCGCTAACTATCACGAGTGTGCTGTATGGTTTCTGAAGTGCATCATATGTTTCTCCTACGGCCCCCATACAAATGTTGTGCGTGAGAACGTTATGTAGATAGTGTTTCAATACAGAAAATCGAACGTACCGTTCTACGAGTGCGCGTCGCGGAAGTGTAATCTATGATGAAGTTATCTTATGGAGGTTTGTCCATGAGGAAACATAGATACCCCATAATATATTATATTATATATTATATTCATCGACCATGTACCATTAGCTTTGAAAATAGAATGAAATATCGAAAACCCCATAAAAACTCCATAAAAATCCCATGAATCTGAAAATTTTTATGTAGGTATATTTGTCATGATACAGAGAGGCTATATACAAAAGCTATAAAATACACCATAAAAACCCCATAGACACCCCATAAGACCGTATAATCATGTATCATTAGCTTTCGAAATTCGATGAAATCTCAAAAACTCCATAGAAGTCCTATTAATCTGAAAATTTTCTTGCATATTTTCTATGTAGATGCATTTGCCATGATACAGAGAGGTTATACAAAGTTACACTCTCTCTGTTTCTCTTTGTCTCTCTCTCTTTCTCCCTCTCTTTCTCTCTCTCTCTCTCTCTCTCTCTCTCTCTTTCCCTCTCGCTCTCTCTCGTTAGAATATGTATGTATGTGTGCTTACACTATTTCTGTGTGTGTGTATGTGTGTGTGTGTAGGATCATTACCATCACCGCGCTATGGTACACAACAATTTTTAAAATTAAAACTTGTGAGTATGTGTGTGTACGTTTGTGTGTTTGTAAGTGTGTGTGATTATTATACTGATGCATAATTGCGTCATCCCGCGCAGTGGTTGCCGTATCAACTTTCGTGACCTTGACCTCTGGTGGGGCCAGTGTTTGGGGTCATGTTTGTTGTGTCGACCCATAGCGCGGGGTATACTACTGGCAGGTTCAGAAAATTGATGGAGTTCAACCATATTGGTGTCCAACTCTTAATACTTTATACGATTTAGAACTGAAGAGTTGTAAGTTTCTATTTTATTTAGGTAAATAATTTTTATTTAGGAATTATACATTTTGAAATTCGCGCGGTTGCGCGCATAGCTCGGTTACTCATGACGCTGCCACGGCGCGGTAGCACCTCGCGGATTTAACTGTGTAATGACTAGTTTAGTCCGTTACATAGTATTTCCTTCTCTCTCGCTCTCACATATCGTAATGGGAGAGCTATGTATGATTCGACTCGCATCTCACGTGACAGGTTTCGACAAGAAGATGGAACTGCGCCCGCCCGCTAGCTCTCTGCGTTTGGCTACCTCACGAGTCACGTCGTACGGAACAGCTAACTCAACCCGGCATTTTTCTCAACTGTAATTTGACTGGCTCAACTCATCCTCGGCTACACTCATCACTAGAACAACTCAGCGTTGGAACATCTCTAATCTTATCTCTCACCGTCAAGGTACTCATCGTTGCAATATACGACAGCGCGCGTGCAAGGTAAATTCTCATATTCACGGATACACCTCAGTATCAGTACGTGCTTGAACATTGAACATGATTCATGCTGAGACCAGGCGGCAATTCTCAAGCACGATTAGATCAATAATATCTAATCGTGCACACTCAATAACATCACAAGTAAATCAATAATATATAATTGTGAATTTTACATCAGCAGCATCATTTTCACTCATCAACGTAACTACGCATATTTCAAGGTAAACTCGCTGAATTACTGACTTTCATTTTATTGTAACGGCAAACTCAATTCGGTAACAATCATTGCTCAAAACAGGTTAATTTCCCCTGTGAAAAGAATTTACATTATTTAGACACACTCCTATTCTCAACAAAATAACTTGTAATTTCAACACAAGCATGCCTGTTGCTTCTGAGCAAATGTTATTTGTAAAACTCATTTAATTCAAATTTGTAATTATTGTATAACCTTGTATTATACCAATTTGTAATATATTGTAAAGTGTTTGCTTAACTTGTGTTAAACTCAAATTTATTTATAATTCTGTAATTCTTAAACAATTTTCTATAGCCAAAAACTGCTTAAAACTCCCAATAAAACATAGAATTAAGATTTTTAAGCCATCTCTGACCATCAAAAATTATTTACTCAAATAAATTTGATACCTACAACTCTTCAGTCCTGAATCACATAAAATATCAACAGTTTTAAATCAAAATGGTTAAAATTCATTAATTTCTGGTACATACAAGTTACGACAATGCCCAAATTTGGATATATCCATATTTTTGGACACAGTGTCTTTAAACATTTTCGGTTACCTTATTTTATCATGAATCTAAATAGAGGTTTAGAATATTACTTATATATATTTGTAGCAATTCAAATTATTTTTTGCAGGACATTGTAAGAAGAAAAATTTAAAGCTATTAGATCCCGTTAAGACAATTTCCGAAAATACTACTGTTAAGGGATTATTGCGATATTCGATTTTCGTAGAAAAATTCCGATAAAATTTTTATAGATCAGTTTTGATACCATCTACAGTATATTCAAAATTCAGAAGCACGAGCGTTACCGAATTTGGGGAATCGATTCACAAAGTTGACTGCTTATGCACGGGCTCTTATGTAGACGTCGTTGCGAAATTGAGGTTTGTACTGACAACTTAAGTAGTTTTCTTAGAGATTTTACCAAAAACGAATACATTGTATCAAATTATAAAGAGCATAATACATTTTATTAAACTGAGAAAGTTAGCGTCATCGTTATTAAGTTATAACCTTCTAAAGTATGAACCCAATGCAATCAGTATAGCTATATTTATGTAAAAATAAAAGTTTATAGTCATTCTCTTAAATACTTCTTAAATATTTCTCCTTACAAAATAAATTAGTTTACTGTCCTAACAACGAATAAGTCTACATTTTAGCGGTCCAATACAAAAACTGATTTTTGAAACCGATTATAGCACGATAACCCTCTTGATACTGTTTTGACAAGAAAATATTGAACTTCTATTTAACTACACATTTACTAAAATTTTACTAATTTTTACTTTTATTTTATTCTTGAATGTGCATTTTTTCAATTCACTGATTTTTTATTTATTCTGAAAAAAATATCATTCGAATCGTTCAGAGAAAATAATAGCAAATCAAATGAATGAAAAATACAATATAAGCACTTATAATGGACCTGACATCCTCAAACGCATGAACATACTGCAATATCAATAAAAGTAAAAGCATTTGCTATTTGTTCGATAGACTTATGTACATAAAGTATATATGAGTGATTCTGCTGTACTTCTTTAATTGGAATTACTCTTTGATATCTTTAGATATACTCACTACAGAGAAATCTGCAAAGGTTGTATTCTACAATGGGATTAGAAGAACATCATCTAGGTATCAAAATTAAGAATCATACTAATTACGTATGGTAAGAAGAAAGAGTAAATTTAAAAGTATACTCAAGTTGTACTTTACTAATTATTATTTTTTTATGGGATTAGAAAGTAGTATATTATGCAACATGTGCGTAAAATGCGTTAATGTGTGGGTAAATCGTACGCACGAGTTGCATATGATATTTTTTGACATAAGTGTACGTAAAATGCGTTTCAGTGATATTAGATATTTATTTTTTGCACACTGTATCGTAATAAGTCGTTTTACGCACTCATATTGGTGTGTAAAAACGCATTTTACGCACACTGTGTCAAAATAGTACATTATGATACGGGTGTGGAAGGTGATTATTTACCGCATGAGACGTTTTTCGCACGAGCGAAGCGAGT
>JAYJLV010000681.1:0-10584 GCA_036873485.1 Torymus texanus
ACACACACACACACACACACACACACACACACACACACACACACACACACACAGTATATAATATACAGTCGTTCCATTCACACGAGAGAGAGAGAGAGAGAGAGAGAGAGAGGGAGAGAGAGGGAGAGAGAGAGGGAGAGAGAGAGAAAGAGAGAGAGAGAGGAAATCAAATTTTATTATTCGGTATTTGCATAAGGTTTGGAATGATAATAGTCCCTCGGTTCCTTTCATTGCAAATTCACGATACCGTTAGACGATTATCAAATCGCCAACAGCGCATTCCATTCCACACATACATACACACAGAAATTTATTATTTATCCCCTATTAATTCCTCCCCCCCTATACCATTTTATCATCCTCTACAACAATAACAACAACAACAACAACAACAAGAAAGAAACAAAAACAACCTCAAACTCCAACTATCACATCTTCGCGTGAAGGAATTAGTCAGAGCGCGTCGCATCGATGAGCGCAATAATCGGCGCGAGATCAAGGTCCTCCCCTGGCGTGCGCGTGCGTCTTCTTCTCCTCCTCCTCCTCCTCTTTCTCTCCGATAAGGATCGATGCTCGCGCCTGCGCGCACTGCAGGAGCCGCTACAGCCGCGCCGCCAACGCTAAGAGAACGCGGCCGACCGCAATTAACCTTACGTAACTCGGTCTTTTCCCCCCGGGAGGAGGAGGCAGTGAGCAGGAGAGCATCAGCGCAAGTGCCGCTTGCTAGAGCTCGCACACGCGCGCACGCGGCTTGTTTACCGCAAGATAAAGCACAATATGCTGTGTGTGCGCATGGTGGAAGGGTATAGAAGATGAAAGGAAGTGGGGGTTGGAGTGTTTTTCTTTTTGTGTTTTTTGGGGTGGTTTGGGATTTTATTTTTTTAATGAGAAGGTTGAAGATTAAGTGGTTTAGAGTTTGGTGAGTTTTGAGGTTGGTTTGAAGAGATTTGATAAGGTATTTTTATTATAAGTGTTGACGTATGCTTGTAATGGGATTAAATTTGTTTAAGTATACTTTATGATCATTGAAAGATTAACGTTTCAAAGTTTAACTCATCAAGCAATATATTATTAAAAATCGCTGGTAACTTTGTTAGCAGAAATGCTTCAATTTCTTACAAATGAGCTTAGTTATGATACACTAAATATAAATATATTTTCGATTTCTCGAAAGCAATAAGCATAATGACTTATTTAAGCACCTTCCCCATAACCATATATCAACCCAAAATTCCACCACCCTTTAAAAATCCTCATCTCCATTACCATTAAAATATTAGAATGTTTTAAACGACCACGAAGAAGCCCATCCTCTTAATTCAACAATGCTTTCAAGTCCGCGCCATCGTCGCGTCTCATTTTTCCCCTTCCACTTTCATTCTTTCTCATTCACCTCCTCCGTACGAACATTTTTTCAGCTCTGCATAAGGAGTCAGAAGGAGAGGGAGGATATATCCTTAACGATCGACTGAGTTCCAAGTCACGACGCGAGATGTTTTTGCGGAGCGGAGAATTGCGTTGTAAAATTTCACGATTGCACGACACAACAGCAGCAGAAACGGCAGCACAGATGCTCCTTTATTGTTCAGACGATTGTATGATTTTTCTTGGCCTGTCTGTATATACTTGAGAGGAAAAAGAATGAAGGGACGTGTATGAGAGAGAACGAGGGAAGGAGTTGGATTAGCTCGTGTAGGCGCTCGTTATGAAGATAATTCGGGTGTAGGTAAATCCTGACAGGATAGTTAAGTGGGCATCGTTCGAAAGGCTCCTCTCCTCTCACCGTTAAATTTTGTTTGTTTTGTTAATTATTATACGAAAATGTATATACATGCCTGACCGCGTAATAGTGTATTTTCGTTTTACGTAAATGTATGGAATTTACATCAAATAAAAAATAAAATTTTTCGGGGCTATATATAATTACTATTAGCGAACGTAAAACATCAGTCGAAGAAGAGTATAAGCATACGATGTTGAACTTTCGGAGGTAAAGTAAATTAACAGAGCGGTGAGGTTGTTTGTCTCGCTTTAAAAATAGAAAATTAATTGTATATATTCATGAAAGTTGCTAATGACGAAAAACCATCGAACGACGACTCGTTTACCGGGAAATATGGTGCTGTAAAATTTTACGAATATAGCACGACAGTAAAACCTTGTGTTTTCTAAAATTTTCTCTCTCTCTCTCTTTCTTCTCTTCAAAGCTAATCGATTAGCTAGTGAGTGCGAACGAGAGCTAATTCCACGAGACTCGCAAATCACAAGGTCGGTGTGTTTTCGCAAAGTGGGTCGAATTGATAAATACCAACCGCCTCTTCGACGTGAAAATTTTTCAAAATATTGTTATATTTCAGCATTCGAATCAACAAATATTTTACAAAAATATTTGTAAATTATATAAATAATCGTTGTTTACGTTTAGTCTGGCTCCAGAATATACAACATTTATATTTTCACAAATATTGTCCCATCTCAACGTTTCCTTACAACAGAAAAGTACTAATTTAAAGGCGCTTTTCTACATATTATTCCCGTACAAATAGCGGACAATAGCATAATTACCCTTTTATACTCTGCGTATACTCGTATACAAACGACATGACCAAACGGTTCTAATCAACCGAAATAATATCTACCTCTGCTTTGAAAGCACACGTTAATAGCCATCCAAACATTTCGTTCCCTCAACTTCTCTAATTCTCTCCAACCCACAAACCAAAGTTTACCACTCGGTTGTCGAAAAAGAAAAGAAAAAAAGAAATTATCGACATTCCACCGCCGCTAGAGATCGACATATTACCATTTTATGTGCACACACATCTCGGTTAGGTATATCAGGAAGTATATGCCGCGCGCACGCCGAAATCGTAAATCTAACGGCGGCGTGCGAGAGTAAGAAGAACGGCTGTCCGTCGGCCAAGGCAATATTCATGGAATTTCAAGAGCACTTTCTCACTCGCACTCTCTCGTTCTCTTACCGATATAACGTATATATGTATTTTAGTGACTTTACCTTGAGCCTGACCTGTTCTGCAGTCGCGTGCATATACGAGCGCGCGAAACAATGCGTGTATATATATATATATATATATATATGTGCAGGATATGTGCGAGCGATCGTTTCGAGTGTCGAAAATGTTGATTTAAGAGGAAACACGCGCAGATATGGCGGAAATATCGATGAGGCTTTATATGCTAATACGTGGAGAGAGAGAAAGAGATACCGATTGAAGCGTTGAATATATATATATATATTTGGTGGTCGTAATGTGCTGCGAGACAAGTGATCGCGACGTGGTGTGTATTGTGTGCATTGAGCGCGTGTGGATTTTCAAAGGGGTTCCAGGTTTAATTCAAGGATGTATGAAGTGTAAAGAGTTTATGGTGAGATGAAATCGATTTGGTTGTAGCATGACTACTGGAAATGCATTATTTTAATTTAATATAGATTTTTATTGTCGATATCACACATAATAATTTACATATTGAATGATGAGGATCAATAAATAGCAGAGAACATAAATGACGTAACGTACGGTTTCATTTTATACCTAATCCAATAACACTGCTGACTTAACACTCAGATTTTTTATTCAAATTAATTATTACCACTTTCAAAATAAAATCAGCCATCGTGTATGCACAGCTTAAGTAATTTATTCCTTGACACTTGTGGCTCTCTCCATGCGCATTAACATACACTGCTCACTTCATTTTTCACTCTCTCTTACACACATACACACAGACTCTTATACTTGTGACCTTCGTACCCGCGAGATAAATTAAATTTTAAATCAATGCAGGTATAGGTATAAAATTCAGCATAAATAATAATCCATATGATGACCCTTCTAGCTGACACTTCACTTCGGTGGTCATCATCAAGAATTCGATATTTTTACCGTTTATCTTCCATCGATTGTTTGTGCATCGATTTGACGCAAGGCGCGCGTGTGAAATCAGCCAGTCACGTTATCGCGTTCCGACCTGAACGGGGGGCAGCAGCTTCTCTCTCTCTCTCTCTCTCTCTCTCTCTCTCTCTCTCTCACTCTCTCTCTTCTCTCTTTTTTATTTCGTCCACGTTTCGTGATGAATGATCGAGGTGGAAATTCCATGGAGAACGCGTCGCGTTCTAAGAAGACGTAACAATTTTTTCACGCCACGACGTGCCGTGACAAAAAGTCAATTTTATTGATTAATCGGGCCCAAGGTGAAGCCACTATGGGAATTAGGGGATTGATGGTGATTAATTGCAAAGGTGATCATTCGAGATTCTATATATGTTTGTTTAAGAGAGTCGCGCAGGTATAGATATTATCTTTTGGAAATTTTAATAGTGCTTTAATATAGCTTTTTATTTGCATGATATAGTTTTGATACGCTCATTTTTGAAAAAATGAGTTATTACTCGTAAATAATGGTTTAGACGTGTATTTTTCAAAATGATTAACATTTAAGAAAATTTCCAGTAATTTAGAGTTCGCACGCAAGAAATTACCGATGCCGCGCTAAACTTCTTTTTTTAGAAAGTGTATATATACAGTAAAAATCCTATAATGATAATGAAGTACTTTTACTTTTATGGGTTAACTTAAACAATTTTCATATTTACTGCAGCAGAACTGACCTAAATTTATAATTACTTCGCGCATAAAAGTGTGAATAGAAAAAACTCACTATGAGCAGTAAAACCACGCTCGACAATTCAAACTTCAAAAGCATATGTATATACTAGCAGTATGATATATACACAGAAAAATATACAAAACACGATTAGCATACACTGTCCATCGGCTATAAAACAATAATAACACAGTTGAACCTAGCGAAAGAAAAAAAAATAAAATACATCGTCGTAAATAAACCGTAAGCTAATCAGAGAAAAGCACATTTCGATTTAGTTGCATAACCTATACGCGCGCGGCGCAGCAACAAAACCTTGAGACTCCCGGTTTTTTTTTTGCCTAGTAGCACATAAATCGTTGAGAACATTTCAAAGTAGACACTTTTCTTCCTAGCATAAACGTCAGCGGCGGTCGAGTACGCACGCGCTACCTTTTAAATCATTGCTTTCTCGCACTTGCAGGGAAAATCTCGCGCGCCGCGGTCGCCAGATTTTTTTTTTTGTCTCCCCCTCTCGCGAGATACGTCATAAAGCGGCGAACTGTCGTTAAATCAGTCAGTCGGCGGTGTAAAGGAAAAAACAAGAGCGACTTTCCCGCGTCTATGTACGCGTACTATTTGTGTGTGTGTGTGTGTGTGTGTGTGTGTGTGTGTGTGTGTGTGTATATATATATATATATTATGTACAGTACCGGAACCCAGCGACTTTTTCGTGAATTCTTAGTGTGTGAAGTGCACATTGATTGGAGGGTTTTAATACGTACGGTCGCAGAAGGAAGGATGGAACGGTAAAAGTAACTATATGTAATGTCGCATGTATTTTTGTTGATTGATATGAAAATCAATATTAAAATGTTTCGACGCATTCGTCATTCACATTTGTATATGTATTTATTTGTAACATTGCTTTTAACATGCAGACTCGTGTTATGATTAACTGTTTTCATCAATAAATGTTTATAAAGTGAGCAGCCTTGTGGTATAAAATAAACTTAATAACGACCAAATAAGGTTTAATTGATGACGCAATAACTAATAATTTTATTAGAGCAATGGTTAAACGGTACGACACGTTAGATTTTATCATCAGATATCAAATTTAATCTTGCAAATTTTATTGCAATATTATTCACCAGCTGTAAGTCGGAAGGTTTATTTACTCTACATAAATGTACTCTGGTCTGTATCTGAAAACTAAAACTACAATTTAAATCACGATATTGATATAAGGTGATAAGGAAATAAGAAATATAATGCGAGGAATAACATCAGCATACGCTTTAAGATTTCTACTATATATCACGTATTTATTACTTTTCTATTTAATTGCGGCTGCGTACATTTCGATTTCTAAATCACACGGCCAGACAAAAACTAAATCGAAACCTATATTTATCTGTCGTTTCGAAAGTGACATTGGCGTGTAGCTCACAAGCAATGATTAAAGTCCATTTCGATGCAAATAAAAGAACCTTAATGCAATGAAATTTTTTGTTTAAATTTACCGTGTACTAGCCTTGTTATAATGAAATGGGTGAGATGAAAAACGGTCAAAGTCCAAAAAAAAAATTTCAAACTATGTGGGAGACATTTTACTCGTAACATGCAACTATACGTTTTTATTAAGAACAGTAAGCAAATATCACATGTATCAAGCATAAATCTCAACAAATGTGTAGATCAACTTCAGAAAGTCTTCTTTCTATCAATTTGAAATTTATGTTTTATACTTTGAATATACATATTTACAACTATCTACAAAGTCAGAAATCTTCCTTTTCCAACACTACCCACTTTAGATTCTCCTCTGAATACCAATAATACTCCCGACAATTCATACCACGATAACCGCAATTATACCTCCGTTTTCACTCGAACTGGTTCGCGAAATCGTCGCGTCTTATCGTCTCCACCCTTCATCTTCTTTTTCTTCACGGACAAAACTAATTGCAAAGGAGGCAAAAGATCCATCAAGGACACACCGTTAGCTGTATACGCGTGCGTACAAGTGCGTGACTCATTGTCATCGTCTTCATTATCACCCTCCCGCGCGTATATACGCAGCGCACAATGGCTTTGGGACTAAGTGTACGTTTGCATGGAACTGATAGTTTCGCGCTAAGACGAGTGAATCATACGATTGTAGCTATATGAGACTGCGAGTTTTTCAATGTGTAAGTGAGTCTGTTGATGGATGGAAATTATATGGCAAGGAGAGATGGAGAAAGGGGGTCAAAAGATGGACAGATTGGGATGAGTGTGTGGAGGAAGGAGAGTTTTATTGTTGTGGAGTATTATTGTTAGTTCAAGTGGCTATCAGGGACGTTGTCGTGGTGGTAAAACATTGCGAAAGTAAGGTTTGGTCAGCGGGTAAATGATGGTTTTCGTTTGTAATGAGAAGTACTTTGTTTCTCTTTTTTTCTACAAAAACTTTTAAAAAGTGGCTATCACTTGCTATTGAAAAATAGTTATTTATCATTATAGAAAACAAAATTCATTAAAAACTGTATGGTAACAATTACAAAGCGGAGTTTCTTAAAAATTTTTTAGGCATCCATCACTATAATTACCGAAGAATCTGTCTTTTGATATCGGTACAAGATTTGAATTGATAAAGGTGAAATCGTGATGGCCTTTAAAGATTCTCAGTCAGTCAATTAACAGTCATTAGGAGAACATAGTTCGTATTAGAAAGGTTGTTTATGCGCTCATGAAAAAGTTCCCACCATTCACACAAACACTCATGGTTTCCCGATTATTCTTCATTTGGGAAACGTTAATCGGTATTTGATAAAGAACATAAATTTAGTAGAGCTAACCCAAATCTACTAATCAATTAAGAAAACTTTTCTGCCTCCAAAATACTAATTACATTACATTATCGTTCCGTTTAATCAAATATCATCCCATATAAACATTTAAAAGGACACAATCGTTCAATATTTAATTTTTATTGAACAAAAAAAAAAAGAAATCCGGAAACAATCGGTCAAAAGCAACCTCTAATCCCAGCCTATCAGACCTGGAAGCAGGCATCAATCCACCACGACTTTATTAACAATAAACCGCAGCGGGCGCGGCGCACGCACCGCCCATTGGCACCGCATCGGTCCCACCTTACAACACCATCGTCATGATTCACTCTCCTCCTCTTTCTCTCTCTCTCTCTCTCTCTCTCACTTCCTCGCGAATATCAACACAACAACTGAACGATCCCCTACAGCATACACACACACAACATCCTATTTTCCCACAACGCCCAGGAAAATCCATCCCACGCGCGCACAGTACTGCGATTGTTTCGCGCTCAGACCCCCATATCAGAATTTCATTTATAACGCGTACCGGAAAAACAAAGGCCGCGTGTATGTATATGTGTATGTATGCCTACGCTATAACGGAACTGCGCGAACGAGAAAAGAGCGGAGGCGTCGTCGTCGTAGTCGTCCTAGAGCATATAGATGTGGGTGTGTATATATACATAGAGGTTAGCGAATAGAAAGAGAGAGAGAGAGAGAGAGAGAGAGAGAGAGAGAGAGAGAGAGAGAGAGATTATCGCGTGCTCGCAACTGCGCACAGCTACGTCGTCCGCTAGCGCGGTTTTTCGGCGTGCGAGGTTGACTATGAGATAAGGGCGAGAGATAGGCGAGGAAGCTTGAGGAAGAAGTAGAATGCGATGGTAAGTGTTGTATATAGAAGGTATTGTAATTTGTACAATTGTTGTGGCTTTTCTTTGGTGCGACGTGGGGTTTGTAAAAAATATTATTATTTCCTAGAATGTATATAAGAAGGTCTTGAATAATTATGTGTACGTATAAAAGTGTATGTAAAAAGGTTGAAACTTTTTATATAAGGAATATTTGGTAAGGATACATTTTTATTTTATCATCGTTGAATGTGTTGTAGATTATAAATATATATGCAGCCAATATAGTGGTTTATTATGCATTTTCGATTAGTTAAATGATTCACGAGAAATGCAGTAAATTAATATATAATGTTAATGAGAAGGATAAAAACTATATATGGCATATTACCTAATTATCGCTACAAAAAGCTCTATAAAAAAACTCATAATAATTTACTTAAATAAACAACATAACGAGCGCAAAAAACTTTACTTAATTCATCAGCAATGACAAAAACTAGACTGCCCAAAAATTTCGATGCTATAGCAAACCTATATATTATTATATACTTTAGTGCGCATCTGCACAGCTCCGGCGATATTTCGCAATTTCATTCAGCTGCGCGCATATATATATATACTCATTCCTATCGACGCAATCGCAGATCCATCGCTTACTCCATCAATTTAAATCCCAAAACTTCTTTCGTTCGTCGAAATTCTTTCGTTTCGGCGTAGCAGCTGCTCGTTCGCGATAACATCCATACCATCGCAACGGGATATACATATATATATATTATACTCCTTTTCCTCTCTTGTTATTGTAATTGCTATCTCTCGCGGGGTCGCGCGGCTCTCTTTAGCTTTATCGTATACTTATATAGTTATCGAGTGGTATAAATTATTTTAATTACGAAATGTCGGATAGCGCGTCTGCACGCAGCAGCCGTGCGCAGATACCCGAGTCAATGAAAGTTGTAGAGGCATATAATATATACTCTTTCGCGAATTTTCGCGCCGTTGGTGGTATATACTCACCATCGCTGTCCGACGAGTTCTGCAACGTTTAATGGGACCTCGCGGTGCTTCTTTTCTTTTTTTTTTCAAAAAATGCGTATTGGACGCATGTGGGTATAATCAGTTTTAATTAGCGCGATAAAAAATTAATTTTCGGTATATATACGTTTACGATGTGGAATTGAGATCTTGTATTGAACGAGGAAGTTATTTTTCATCACGAGTTTCTTGCAATGATAACAATAATTGTGCTTATTTTCTTACGAAAATATTGTTAATTTTATTATTAATCTATATCGCTATTAAGTATTACTAAAATTAAATATCTTAAGAAGAAAACTAATTAAAAGATAAAATAACGAAGTGTAGCAAGTAACGCCATTTGTTTCGCACATAACCGGATAACAGCAAAAGAAAAATCAAAATACGGTACAGTAAACAGTTTACTTTTTGCTTTTCATTTGACACGTATTTCTACGAAAACGTATTCCAAAGAAAACTACGTTTGTTGTTTATTTTCTTTAACTAGTAACTGTGTTCTAACAACACAACAATTATTACAAAGCTAAAAAAATGCATATTCTACTTAAAAAATGATTAAATCCAAATGTTCATTTATGTATAATTTGTAAGAACAATCTCGACCATAAATTAAAAATATCTTATTGAAATGGTATACTCATCCAGAAATCAATGCTCAATTAGTCAACGAAAAGTTTATCAGCACGGCGAGCAAGGAGACACACCACACGTGAAAATCGTTAACGAAGCACAAAGTAATAGGCTGCAATGTACATATTCCACCTTCTCTTCTTCAAAAACCAGTACGTACATATGCACGTACACTCGGCTGCGATAGCAACGTCATCGGGTCTCTCTCTCTCTCTCTCTCTCAAGAACGAGAGCGCAAGGGAAAAATTTGTCCCCTCTCAGGGCGGGCGTGCGATAAACCATACGGACAAGGGCCCTGAACGTGAACGCGCGCATCGATAAAGACGAAAAATTCGATAGGAAGATAAATAATGACAGGACCGGATAACGAGGGCAAAGAGAGAAATCCAAAATGAACTCAGCACGCGCGTGTGTGCCTCGGAAAAGAAGACGACGAAAGTAAAAGCGGAACGCGAGCGCGAAAGGCGCAGATAAGAGGAACGAGAGGATCGAGCTTTTCCATAAAATTCTCTTGGCGCGTGCTTTGGAAACTGGTTTCACCGCGTGTATGCGCCTCTCCATACGTTATATATATATATATATATACACACACACACACACACACACACACACACACACACACACACACACACACACACACA
>JAYJLV010000692.1:0-10583 GCA_036873485.1 Torymus texanus
ATTGGATCCGCCATTTTGTATTTTCGGAATCGCCAGACGGCGTTCGAAAGTAGAAGTCAAGAGCTTTCATTTGAGCCGAGGTAGACCTCATTTGGATCAAAATTTTTCTGGGCAGAGGGGGTGTCGCGTTGACAGAGAATGCCCCAAATATATTTTTATTTCTTTTTTATTACAATTGTTATGAATTAACATTTTAATAATAAATTATTTCAGGAGTAAATAGATATTAATTTGTACATTTAACTCTGTTTTATTATTTCACTTTGCATGTTAACTAATGCTGCAGCAATAATAACACAAGAATCCAAACAGCCAAGTAAATGATTATCAACTCTGGTATGAATATTTAAAAGCTGGAAATTTCTTATTCGATTAATTACTCTTTCTACATGAATTCTTATACTGGCTATTTGTTTAGTAAAATTGACTTCTTTCTTCGTACTCTTGACATCCTGCTTGACACTCGGAGGTCTAATTAATTTACACTGCTTTTTATTCAGTACTACATCTAACTGCTTGAAACCACGGTCAGCTAAGACTGATGTATTTGAAGGTATCTTATCAAGGTATCCAGAACTTTCAATGATTGCCATATCAGTTCCTCTGCCACAAGCTCCTTCAGATATAAAATTAATTAAGCCATCCGGAGTCACTGAAATTAAATACTTAGCCGTGTTACACTTTTTATAATCAGACCATGTTAGAGCTTGATTTACTCCATCTGTAGGCTTTGCTATTTCAATTTCAAAACAATCAATTGTACTTTGAACATCAGAATATCTATATCTAAATTGTATTGGTAAATTTAAGGAAATATCTTTTGCACTAGGCCACACTATCAATTTTTTAAAAATTTAGCAATAGTATGAACGCTAGTTTTAAAAACTTTGCCTGCTTGACATTCAGACATACGTACTAAATTCATAACTTAGAGCTAAAAAACTTTGATTTGTTTGAATTTTCTTCAAAGTTAAATAAATATTTCTGACACTGATATTTCAAACCTTCTCCAGTAAGTCTATCACAAACATTGATTCTTTATTTGTTCCTATAAACAGTGATGGATTCTCTTCTATAAGAAATTTTGTGTATTTCTCATATACACTCACTTTTAAAGCATCCATCATCAATTTACGTTCTTCAGTACAAGATGAAGTTTTTTTATTACTAGGAAGATACGAAGAACACGAATCTAATATAATACTAGAAATACTTTCCACTGTATCATCAAGTTTTCCTTCATCTATTTTTAATTTTGTCATTGCCCCCACAATATTTGGTATAATATTACAAGTTACTCCAACATTTCTACTCGCTACTCTTATTTGTGTTTCTTTTCCTGTTTGAGTACTTTTTATACGAGTTTCTGGCTTTGCCTGAACATACACATGCTCAAATTCTTTTTTGCATACGGAAGGAACTAATATGGTTGTTGCTGGATTGTATACGATCTTATTAAAAAGAAATTGTCGTGTAAATGTTGTTATTTTATTCTTAACTATTATTTAAAATTAAAATTAGAAATGACGATAGTTCCCTATTACCGTATTTATCCTTTAGCAGAAGATGTAAACATATTCTGCTTAACATAGGTCTATTCAGTCTATTCAAACTTTATCATACAGTGGCAGTCTAATGTCCTAATAGACTAATGACCGTCACAATATTTTACGAAACGCACCTCTTAAAATTCAGAGGTATCTCCGTCATCTGACCACGTGACATCAATTAAAATAAATGTTTCATTTTAAGGTAAATTAAATGTTTAATAACTAAATAAATAAGCAATATTAAATTCTATTTCAAAGTGATTTACCAATCTTTAGATGCACATTATTTATAGCGTATTTTAAATTAGCTGTATCTGACAAGTGATAGTTCACTATTGTTGATTCATATGCTACGACTATCTAGTGCATTTTCATTTCCCTTCCAACGTCTCGCTCAAAAACTAAGGATGTACATTTGCTAAAACTTTAGTTGTGTAGGTGTTTTAAAAGAGCACAGTAATGAATGGTACTTTCGGCTTTCATCGGAATTTTGTTTGATTTTTTTATTTATGTTACGTCGACATCAATTATATATTTTTTCTGTGTCTCCGTTGAATAGCAAACGATGGTATCGTTTATATTTAGTTCTCGAGCAGCCATGATTTTATTAAATATCCATATTCGTGCTTTCGCCATTTCATTTTCGTCGAAACAAATACTTGAGCTCGTGCATATTATATATGCCCAAATGCAAATGTGAACGCCACAGTTTACACCTATTCCTTGTTCTTTTGTAACTTGTAACGGCACATATTTTGGTGCATATACAGTCCATTCGGATCTATCGAAATCCGGATGGTTTGCGCGTCAAAAAACGGTGGCTATATAGGAGCATTTTTTCGATTCATAAATATGAAGAAGTCTACATACTTTTAGAAAATTGTGCAACACTCTGTTTCGAAATACAGAGCTGCATGCGCGATCTTGTAACTCTACAACCGTAGTTGTGCACAGTGCAAAGCTGTAAATTAGGCAAAGCTTTGCAGAATTCCTTATTTTAGATTAATAAGCAAGTTTACAATTTTGGAACAAACCTCCAGAATTTTATATCCAGATATTCAATTTCTAATAGACATATCAAACCGTATTCCTAGTACTGCAGTTTTGCGCTGTCATTAAAAAAGTAAGACTATATATATATATATATATAGTTCATCAAATTTCAAGAACAGTCTTCAAAATTTTATGCGATTCTTGTTCCTAAGCAGATTAAATGTAGCAGATAAATAAAGTCTTCAAAGTTGATCGACTAAACAATCCCTTATATCTCGATACAAAGATCGTTACAGCAGTATAGAGCGATGATTTACAGCTCGATCAATATTTGTGCGCTTACATTCGTCAACAAAAAATTTTGATTATTTTAAACATTATATATTAGAATATAGAAGTTTTGAGAAACTCGACGGCAGAGGCCATGGAGCGACCCCAACACCTGTCACCGTAAGAGAGAAGAGAGAAGAGGATAGAGGAAGAAGAGCGACGTCAACAAGAAGAAGAGCGCACGAGCGTACCGGAGCAACAGAATGCGTCTCACGAGGTTACGGAAGACTCGCAGAGGCTACAACCAGGAGAGATGCTAGGCCTCCTGGCAAATGACGGAACCGAGTTCCAGGTGCCGAGAGAAGTTGGCTCGCTATTAGCAGAGCTAATAGCGAGGGTGAAGTCGCTGGAGCAGAGGCTAACAGAAAGCCAGTAGGAAGCTGCAGCCAACGTAAGAACGGCGGAGCACCAAAGGCTTCAAGCAGAAGAGTGGCAGATGCCAGGATGAGCCACAACGTACACTTTGAGGATACGCTCACGGTTCCAAACGAGCGAGAAGTCTGGAGAAGACCGCCGCCATCGTCACAGCCAGCTCACCCCGGAAAACAGGCTGATTTCCGCGCCGGTAACGCAGCCTGGGTGGGGGGTGATCGCCAAAGCTCGACGAGAGGTACGAGCTGGCCAAACGACACTATCGGTGGCATGTAGGCTAGTTTCTCGAGGTCGGGTTTTAGCCACTAGAGAGACATCGGCCAAGTAGTAAGGAAGTGGCAGATACGCTTCTCTGGCACGAAGAGCCAACGTATTCCTGGCACGGCTCGAAGACTGTATAATCCTGGCAAACCTCTCCGAAGAAGAGGTACTGTCATCCTTGTCTGAACTCTTTACGGACACAGCAGCCACGTGGTACCGCAACGAGAAGGATAAATGGACCACGTGGCAAGACTTTGTAACGACAGCGCGGCGATGGTACGGCACAACGATGATGTACCAGCAGCGGTTGGTTGCTGAGGCCAACAACCGCACACAAGGGGCTGATGAGGCAGTGAGACATTACATCACCTGCCTCATAGCGATTACGAGGAAGTTATCGCCTCTTCCCAGCCCCAAGCAGCAGCTGGACCAGCTCCACAGGAACATGAAGCCCCAGCAGCAAGCTATGGTACGCCCGGGCGTACCGACTTTAGTACGGTGGAGGAGCTTCTAGAGCTGGCAGTTGATGCGAAGCAGACATTGGAGAACGCGAAGACGTTCCGTCCCCCGCCACTTCCGGCTGCGGCCCTCCTACCAGAGATGGCGTATAAGCCAACAGCTACACCCGAGTAGACGGGATCCCTCCCGCCCCTGCCTCCGCGGAGGTCCCCGCAGAAGAGGTCGCCGTGGCCACGGGCGATAATTGCCCTACCACGGAGGAACAGGGAACTTCCTCGCCAAGCGAAAGTCCGGGGGAAGCATCGACGACTCGCTCGCCGAATGCAGAGACACGTTGGTGGCTGCGAATCGGTGTAGGCGAATTCAACCTCCGTGCCCTGCTGGATCCAGGAGCATCGACGACGGTGATGGGCACCAGCTGTCTCCAGCTGGCCACCGCGCTGAAGAGAGACTTCGTAGCGTCCCCAAATAGAGGAGTAAGGTTATCGGATGGAAGCCGCAGCCCCTTACTTGGTGATCTCGTGATATACGAGTGGGCATAATGCCCAACGTCAATGCAAATCTGGGGGTTAATTTCGTGCGTACCTTTAGGGCCGTACTGGACCCAGATACAGATCGGCTCTTCTGTAAAGACGCAGAAGCGTACATCGAGTTGGAGATAGCCAGCTTGGCGGCCGATCCCGGAGCAGTGGCTGCTATTGGGCTGGAGGACGCCACGGACCTTCAGCGCGAGGATCTGAAGACCATGGTAGAGGAAGTTTTGAGTAAACTTCCTCCAGGACTAGGATCCGAAAGGACGTGGAGCATGAAATCGGGGTGCGGGATGCTCGACCCATAAAGCAGCGTCATTATCCTGTCAGCGATAAGGTGCAGGAGGAGATGCACCTACAAGTGCGCGAGATGCTTGAAAAGGGTATAGTGGAGCCCTCCAAGGATGGATGGTCGAGCCCCGTCGTGATGCCCCCTAAGAGTGATGGCTCACAACGGTTCTGCTGTGACCTGTGGAAGTTAAACGCGGTCACCGAACCCGACGCCTACCCTCTCTCGAATATACTAAATATTCTGAGGAAGTTGAGGAAGGCGAGATTCATCTCCGCGTTGGATTTAAAGAGTGCGTATCACCAGATTCCCCTGGCCGTGGAAGCGCGTCCCATCACAGCCTTTACGGTGCCCGGACTGGGGTTACTCCAGTTCCGGCGGATGCCGTGCGGGCCCGCCACCTTACAGCGGCTGATGGATCACGTGCTGGGCCCTGAATTGGAACCTTACGTGTATGCCTACCTCGACAACATCATTGTCGTCGCCGAGACGTTCGAAAAGCACAAAAAGTGCCTGAAGATGGTACTCCAACGGCTCATGGCTGCGGAACTTTCACTGAATGCAGACAAGTGCGTGTTCTGCAAGTCTAAACCGGCAAAGATTGCACCGATCAGGGATTACCCCGTTCCCCGTAACCTGAAGGCGTTACGGCGGTTCCTTCGTATCTCCTCGTGGTATAGGATGTATATACCCGGCTACGCCACCGTCGCCGAGCCACTCACGAACTTGACGAAGAAGAATCACAAATATGAGTGGCTCGAGGAACAGCAACATGCGTTTGATCTGCTCCGGGCGCTGATAATGACCGCTCCGGTACTGCACCGCCCGGATCCAAATGGGCTGTACATCGTGCAGACCGACGCGAGTGACGTAGGCCTGGGAGCCGTTGCCTAATGCAGGAATTAGAAGGACAGGAACGGGTATTAGAGTTCGTCAGTCGGGTGTTATCCCCGGCTGAGCGAAATTACAGCGTGACGGAGCGAGAGTGTCTGGCCACAGCAGCTTGCGGGCGTTATGTCAAATGCAAAACCCCACGAGTCGGTTGGCTCGGTGGGCGTTGGAGCTGCAGGGACATAAGTTTACCGTGGAACATCGTAAAGGCGCCTTAAACTACGTAGCCGATGCCCTGTGACGTCTATATGAAGATCAAGAAGAGGAGGAAATAGACGTGGTAGCGATATCATGGGCAACGGACTCTCAGAATACGTGGTATCGCGAATGGAGCGCCAAAGTCCAACAGCGACCCAACGACTACCTCACCTACAAACTTGTGGCCGGGAATCTCTACTGCTACTGTCCAGACCCGGATGTAGACACGGCCCTCGGCGACGATGAGGATGCTTGGAAACTGGTTGTACCAGAAGAGTATCGTCGCGAGGTACTAAAAGAATGCCACGACGACGTCACCGCTGGCCACCTCGGTAGGGAGAAGACATTCGCCAGAGTAGCGCTGCGATATTACTGGCCGCGCTATTACGCAGAAACGAAAGAATACGTGCGGAACTGTGAAACGTGCCAGCGGTTTAAAGTCGAGCAGCGAGCTCCCACCGGCCTTATGGGACGCCGAGTGATAGATCGTCCATGGCAGGACGTAGCGAGAGACATCATGGGGCCGTTGCCTCGTACCTCCAAAGGCTGCGAATTCATCCTTGTATTTCAAGACCTTTTCACTAGGTGGGTAGAGGCTTCCCCCATACGTAAAGCCAATGCAAAGACCGTGGTAGCGGAATTGAACCGGAAGATCATTCTTCGGTTTGGATCTAACGGCACAGAGTTCAAGAACCATGTCGTGCAAGATTTCCTGAGGGTGCTCGGTATACACCACACCCACACTCCCCCATACCACCCACAAGCCAATCCAGTAGAACGAACCAACCGCACGCTTAAGATCATGGTCGCCTCTTACCTTAAGGAGTGACATAACACATGGGATGAGAAGCTTCCGGAACTTCTTTTCGCCATAAATACAGCTGAGCAGAGCTCTATGGGAATGAGTCCAGCGTTACTGCTGTATGGGAGATAGCCTGAACCTCCAGGCACCCAGCGGAGACGCAAAGAGGTAGCGGCAGACACTCCGGCTCAAGAGGAAAAGTTGGCACGGTGGAAGGACCGAATGGAGGCTCTTCCCCAGCTACACGAGCAGGCCGTTTGGCGAATCAACCTTCAAGTCAGACGATTGAGTGTGGAAGCGAAACCACCCGTTATCCTCAACCGCCAAGGGTGTCGCGGCGAAGCTATCACCGAAATTCGAAGGTCCGTACTGGATCACGGACGTCCTTGGACCCAACACGTACCGGCTGATTGGAGCAGCTGAAGGCTTACCACACGGATGACCCAGTGCCTGAAGAGCCGGGACAGGAGGAAACGCCGGAGGCGGCAACGAGTGATCCTCCAAAGGACCTCCTTTTGGAAGTAACACCGCCGAGAGGCCGCGGAGGGCCCCCGGTCGATCGAGTAGTGGCCGTCGACCCCCTCGAGAACGGCACAGAACCGCCCGCAACGACCCCTCCGCGGCGAGGTCACGAAAGACCTCCAGGGAGTCGAGGCGTGGGGAGGGACCAAACGGGACCAACCCTATTGGGACCAAGGGGCTCCCCCAATTGAAGAGGGGACGAGGACGTCCCGCAAGGCCTAATCGCTTTTCCCCAGACTCCCCGCCAACAAAGCCTTACTATCCCCGAACCAACGCCCCGCCTGATTCGAAACTTCCCTCTTATTTCGGATGCTGGAGATCTCGGAGGAAGTGCTGGAGAGGGTTCTGGCCAAACTCGTGGAGATGGACCTAGGGCCGGCGGCTGACGCTATCTCCCAGGCCGGCCTCCACGTGCTCCGGGAGAATCGGCTTCGGTCAGAGCGTGAGGCCCTCGACGCGCTGAGGGAGCCGCCAATCTTCGAGGAGTGGGATCAGGACGGAGGAGACGACGCCCGGGGTAGCCCGATATTCCCGTCTTCACACCCTGTGCCCCGCTCCCCACGCCCGAGTAGTCGATAGGCTGCAGGGTGGCCCCAATCCACTACCAGCGTGGCCACCCAGACCGAGCCGATAGACTCCAGCGCCGCGACTTCCTGGTCGGAGATCGTGGCCATCCTGAAGCAGGCCGGGGAACAGGAGCGAGCCAGCAGCCAGGTCCGGGACGCAGCGTTGTGGGCCCTAGACGGCTGGCTGAAGGACCACCTCTTCGCCCCAGCGAAAGCGGCCTCCTGGCAGCGGCGGGTGGAGGGCAAGCGAGAGCAGCTGCGCCACACCGCTGCCTGGCACCAGGAACGCCGGGAGGCGCAACGACGTGCCAGGGAGGCCAAGGAGGCCGAGCGCCAGCGACAGGTCGAGCTGGAAGCGGCTCGCCCCGCCCGCCAAGCCAAAGAGAGGGCGCTAGAAGAGGTGCGAACCTGCCTGGAGGCAGCCCAACGCCGGAAGCAGGAACTAGCGGGGACCCACGCCGCAGGCGGCCGCGAGGAGCCCCACCAAGAGCGAGGAGGTTCTGCCCGGTCTGCGGAAGGCCCGGCGCCAAAGATGCTAGCAGGTGCTCGGACGGGGCGTCACACCCGCCCAGGAAGCCAAAGCCCGCTCTGCGGGGTTAAGACGTAGCCGGGGGAGCCCGGCTATTTAATAATTAAGTAATAAAGCAAGTACTGCTCCAACATCCCGACTTACCCAGTTATTCCAGCGCCCCCCTCCTATAGCGTACCGGGTAAGCCAAATCTGGATGGGGGGTGTAACGGGCGCCTCAATAAAGCCGCAGACCGAGTAGAGATTTGAATCGCGCGCGGTAAGTACGGGAACCGCGGCTAGCGAACTCGGCCGGCGCGCCACGGAACGAAAGATGACGGAGCAGCCGAACGAGCAGAGTAAGCAAGCTACCGTGGTGTGCGCAACAGCTGCTAACTTAGAGTCCGTATAGTGAGTGAGAAAGAGAAAGAGAGAAAGTGAGTGCCTCCGCTACGGGTGAGATCGAAAGAGAGAGAGAGCGAGAGAGAGACATTGTCGCGCCTCCACCTCTGCAACTCGACGTGCAGCCGCGCCGTCACCGCCACCGAACAAGTAGGAGAGAGAGAGAAGAGAGAGAAGGACGAGCGAGCGGTACTTTCAAGTGCAATGGTTGGCCAGCCCCGCGTAAGTCTCTCTTAACGTTTAAATTATAATACGTTTGGTATTGCGATTGCGTGCGGGCGACCCTCTTCGTAAGGGGGATACCAGCGCGCGTACCGCATATTGCGAAGCACGGAAAAAGATCGCTACGGAATCTGAATTTTACGAACCATATTGAAATTCATGTATGTTGAAAGTAATATGTTAAAATCATCTTTCAACATTTTTAATTGATTTTTTTACAATTCTTAAATCGGATACACAGCTTCAACAGCCGTATTAGTTATATTGGATGGATGTTGTTTATATTGTTTTTCATCACGATCTCTTTTACATTAGTTTATTGTAAAAAAGCCTTATTGTTGTATTTATTCGACTTTGGATTTCGATATACACTATTGTCATTCCGTAGACCTAGCTGGAGAACCACGAAATTTTAGGTTGTTTTTCTTGTTCATAATTTCTAATTGCTTGATAGTGTTCTATTATTGTCAACTGAATTACGATAGTTCTGTAAGTGTCTTATAATTAAAATAGAATCTTAATTACAGCTATAGTCTTTGTCCTTGATATTTTTCTAATCGTAATTTTTAGTAAACAATGCATATATTTTGATTAAAATTATTTTAATCAATAATATTTTTTGGTTCGGTTGGACTTCTTTTCTTTTTGAGGGTACAATTTTCGTAATTTAAAAATTTCATATGTATTATCGATCACAAGTGTCCTCGCACCGTTGTTTCAAAATTAGTTGAAATATATTAGGTTCCCTTATAGTCTGATTTAGTAGTAGACTGATTTAGGTTTAAATGTGAATACATTTTGTAATATTGCTTCATAGTTGCTGTATAAAGGTATGTTAAATAAAGTATTAGTTTTATTTTGTTGTTTTGGAAGTACTTATATTTATGAGATTGAACAATATAATATTTTTTTTCTCTAACATGTAATTGATAAAGCCATCTTCTAAAAAGCCTAGGTTCTATACTTCTACTGCATTTGTCCAGCACCGAATTGGTTAATGTGTTTAATTTGTATATTATTTCACGGGTTGTAAGCAAATGTAGTTATTCGTAGAATGTCGCAACATATGAAAAAATGTTTTAATTTCTATAAGAAAATACTGACGTTACAGTTTTTGAAGATGCTACGAATATACTGCCACGATCAAGTACAATATGGCAGTGTATTCTAAAACAGCTAAATCTTCTAATTAAGGGGACAAGCCATGGTTGGGGGTCGAAAAAATCGATTTCTTTTTATATCCCTTTTTCATAGCAAATTTTCCGTAGAATAGAATGCAAAAAACCGCATTCCGAAATTCGATTTCGTTTCAAAGATACAGCTAAAAGTAGTTTTGGAACTCTACACAGACTTATAGAAAACTTTAAACTTGATTTCTGAATAACTTGTTTTTCTCTATTTACAGGGTCATTGCTACAGGATTTCTTTTTAGCAATACATGGCAACGGTCTGGAAATTTAGAAGTAACTTTGACATAGTGTTGGTTATGGATAATGTGAGCTACTTTTCATGAAATATTATTTTAAACTTGTTTTTTAATGAAAAATCTAATTTTTTGATGTTATTTTATTACAATTTTAATGTTTTTTTTGCAAATTTATTTTTTAACTGTTTTTATAAGGCCTTTTTAGAAAAAGTAGCTCACATTATCCATAACCAGCACTATGTCAAAGGTACTTCTAAATTCC
>JAYJLV010000703.1:0-10583 GCA_036873485.1 Torymus texanus
CGTTCATCAGCCCATAGGGCATACGCCGAAACTGGTATAAACCAAGCCCCGGGACCGTAAAGGCTGTGATAGCTCGCTCCTCCTCCGCCAGTGGGATTTGCTGATAGGCACTCTTCAAATCCAGAGTGGAAATGAACCTCGCCTTTCTCAGCTTCCTCAGGATATCCTACATGTTAGGAAGAGGGTAGGCGTCTGGGGCGGTGGCTGCATTCACCGTCCGGAGATCGCAGCAAAACCGACGTGTGCCGTCGATCTTCGGCGTCATCACGATGGGGCTCGACCAGCCGCTCTTGGAGGGCTCAATAATTCCTTGAGCCAGCATCTCACGCACCTAGCGATGCATTTCCTCCTGGATCTTATCTGACACCGGATAAGATCACTGCTTGATCGGCCGGGCGTTCTGTACGTCGATCTCGTGGGTTACGTTCTTGACGCATCCTAACCCTGGGGGGAGCTTGCCCAAAATTTCCCCCACCATGGCCTTCAGCTCCTCACGCTGAAGGTCCGTAGCGTCCTCCAACCCGACGGCTGCTACTGCTCCGGAATCGGCTGTCAGGCTGGCTACTTCCTACTCAGCGTAGGCTTCCGCCTCCTTGCAGAAGAGCCGATCCATGTCGGGGTCAAGTACGGCTCGGAACGCGCGTATGAAGTTGACCCCGAGGTAGCAGTCCGCATGGAGTTCGGGCATAATGGCGACCCGAATGTCGCGAGTTATGCCCGCTACCGTAATGGGTAGCAGTACGTGGCCGAGTAAGGGGCTGCGTCTTTCATCCGCTAGTCTTACCACCTTACTCGTGGACGCTACGAAGTCCCGCTGGAGCGCTGTGGTAAGTTGTAGCCCTACACGACGCATCACCGTAGTGCACGCTCCAGGGTCTAGCAGGGCACGGAGGTTAAACTCGCCAATCTCAACACGGAGCCACCATCTGGCCTCCGTGTCGATTGGGCGGACAGTTGGGGATACTCGCTGACTGCCGCCTGGCGATGGAGTCTCCTGCTCCGAAGCCGTCGGGTTACAATCCCCGGCGGCCACCTTAACCTCGTCCTACGGGATCACCGTTGTTAGAGGGGCGGGGTTGATCCCGCTCACTCGCCTCTGTTGGCGTTTCCCGAGTATTTCGGGCAACGCCGCACCGAATAGCCTAGCATCCCACACGTGCTGCAAGTCAGCGGTGGGTTGTCTCCACTGGGAACATACCCCCCTGTGGTTGGCTTCGAAGGAGCGGCTTTTGGCGCGTCTGATCCTGCGCTATCCGGCTTGGAGTCTGACGACTTCTTGGCCTACGGCTTGCGCGATGGAGGGCCACTGCGCTTCGGTCGTGGGCTGTAGGGCGGGCTTTTCCCCTTGCTCTCACCCCCCGAGCCGGATATTTTGGCCAGGCTTTGTTCCAGTATACGCCGGAACATTTCCTCCAGGCCCTCCGCTTTAACGCTGGATTTTTCGACCGCGGCCGCCACCTTACTTTCTTTGGAGTCTGATTTTGGTCGGCGCTGCGGGTCCGAGTGTGAGGACGGTTTATACGCCATTTCTGGCAGGAGAGCAGCGGTTGGCAGTGGCGGTGGTCGGAACGTCTTGGCGTTCTCCAACGTCTGTTCCGCATCTACTGCCAACTCAAGCAGCTCCTCAACCGTCTTAAAGTCGGTACGGCGTACCATAGCCTGCAGCTGGGGCTTCATATTCTGATGAAGTTGGTCCAGCTGCTGCTCAGGGCTGGGCGGTGGCGATAATTTGCGGGTTATCGCTATGAGGCACGTGATGTAATCTCGCACTACCTCATCCGCTCCCTGAGTGCGGTTGTTGGCCTCCGCAACTAGCCGCTGCTGGTACCTCTTAGTCCTGCTGTACCAACGTCTCGATGCCGCGATGAAGTCCTGCCACGTAGCCCACTTATCATTCTCGTTGCGGTACCATGTGGCTGCTGTGTCCGTGAATAGCTCCGACAGGGACGATAGCACCTCTTCCTCAGAGAGGTTTGCTAGGATCCTACAATCCTCGAGCCTTGCCAGGAAGACGTCTATGTTCTGGCTCTTCGTGCCAGAGAAACGTATCTACCACTTCCGGACGACTTGGCCTATGTTTCTCGAGTGGTTCAATCCCGACCTCGAGAAACATGACGACCTCCCAGCTGTCGTCTGATGCGGCCAACTCGTACCTCTCGCCGTGCTGCGGAGGTCACCCCCCACCCAGGCTGAGTCTTCGCTGCGGAACTCGGTCTGATCGGTGGTGCGAGGTGGTCGTGGCGGAGGCGACGGTCTATTCCAGTCGTCTCTGTCTTTGGCGACCGCAAACGAGTCCTCGAAGTGAACGTTATGGTCCATACTGGTGTCGGCTACCCTGGTGCTCGAGGCTGCCGCTCGCTGCTCTTCTGCCCTCCATTTGTTGATTGCTATTTCCTTTTGGCATTCGGTCACTTTGCTTTCCAGTGACCTGACCCTGCCTATCAGGTCTACGAGCAGCGAGGCAACTTCTCTAAGCACCTGGAACTCGGAGCCGTCGCTCGCCAGAAGGTGTAGCACGTCTCCTGGCTGCGTTTGACCACTCACGGTCGGCTCGTCAAGTTTGGGGTCCCTGTCGGGGGTTGTTGTGTGCTGGCTTTCTTCTTCAACTGCCATGCGGTCGCTGTTATCTGCGTTGTGCGGTGCAGACTGTTGATCCAGTGGTGTTGTCCCTCTTCTCGGTGAGGGCTGGTGTTGGAAGCGGGCTTCGGATGTTGTTCTCCGAACGATCTCTTCGATTTGCTCGCTCCCTAGCACCATTTCCAGTGGGTGGACGTCCCAGACGCTTGTGGCCACAAAGGATCCGTCTTTATCTGAGACGGTCCTTGTTAGGAGCTCTTGTCGTCGAGCTATCCGTTCGTGGACCACTTCCTCTGTGCCGTCCGAGTCCTGGAAATGTTGGGGAGTGTATATTCCCAACACCCACTTGCTCAGCCTGTCCATTAGGTTGAACAATGTCCCCTGTCGCTTCATTTGCATGTACGACAGGTAGTCATCTATCTCATTCAGAGAGAGTGACAACACCCAGTCCTGCACGGCTTCTTCTATCTTGGTGGACATGCCGCTTGTGTGTGTGTGCAAGGGGATCTCTTCGCAATTCCCGCTGGCTCTATGTGCTTTTGTACCGGCAGTGGTATCCTTCACCAGGTACCTACTGGATTACCACTGACTCTAACACGGTTTTCTCCAACTGGTGGTTCATAACCCTGCTTGGAGGGATACCCGGCCTGCACGTCTTCAGTGAGGACATTTGCTTGTAAAGGCCGAGCAATTGCTGAAGTACTTAGTGAGGACGACAGAGAGCTTAGCTAGGGAAAAGAGATAAATTATTTATTATTTATTTATTTATATATCATTATTTAGTTAGGATTTTTATGTTTTTTTGTTTTTCAGCGATATCTCTCTGTCGGCGCTAGACGTGTACGCCGGAGGGAAAGTGGCCACTCGCAACAAATTTTAAGGTTGCAAAACGAAAGTACGCAAACGTTTGCGTGAGGGGGGAGCTTTATTGCGCGCGCTATATATAACGAGAGTAAAATAAATCAAAATGATGAAGCTATTATTTTTGTTAATGAAAATATAATACAGGAAAACGAAACTATTGTGTGTGGGAGGACTAAAATTTTAAATATACATGTTATTTTGAATAATAATGAGACTGTTGATGCTTCCGCTCTATATAGATCACATGACATACCAAAGACTCAATTCATTTCTGATTTTAACAAATTTTTATTTAATAAGAGAAACGTTAAAAATCTTCTAGTAATAAGCGATTTCAATATTGATTTGTTAGAATTTGATTGATTAAGCCAAGAATTCCCTAGTAATATTTTAGATAAAGGATATTTTCCTGGGTTTTTGGATATCATCGCCTTCAGAGAATTGTAAAGGATCGTGTCTTGATAATATTTTCATTAAAAGTAATAGTTTGAGTACAGTCACATATAAACTGAAACATTCCTTAACTGATCATTACCCTATTTGTTTTGCTCTAAATAAAAATATAAATAAAATTAAAAAGTCAGAATACACCACTGAATTAAATTTCAAAAAGTTAAGAAATATTGCTGTTTTAAGAGATTAGAACACAATATTATCAATACATAACAAAAATAAATATAGGGAAAATTGGATTACAGATGACATTATTAAACCATCGGAAACCAAGGAATTTTTATATGAATTATGGCAAATGGATATCAGAAATGAACAGCATAAAACTCAATACAAAAAGTATACCAAAATTCTTGATAAGGTCATCAAAGATGCAAAAATTAAACACGACAAAAGTCAAATTGAAAATAATGTTAATAATCCAAAAAGGCTATGGGTATTATTAATTCGAAAATAGGAAATAAAGCAAGAAGCAATGACCACGTTAGATATATAAAAGTAGATAATAAGAAGATCACAGATAACAATGCAATAGCAAACAGTATGAATAAATATTTTTGCGAAATTGTTCGAAATTTGAGCAAAAAGATAGAACAAGCTACAGATTATGTTTTAAAAATGCTAGATATGAATGCAAGTTCTATATTTCTTAGGCCAACTAGCACAAGTGTAATAATAAGTATTATTGATCATTTAAAGTTAAAGAAATGGAGGTGTTGATCGAATAAATGCAAAAACCTTAAGGATTATTTGTAATGCTATTGTGCAACCTCTGAAACATATATTCAATACATGTTTGGTGAAAGCAGTCTGGCCGAATGCTCTCAAAAAAGCTGATGTTGTACCAATATATAAATCTGGCGAGAGACACAATATGTCTAACTACAGACCTATCTCTTTAATATCTAATATCGCTAAAATTTTTGTGAGAATAATATACAACAGGATTTTCGAGTTCGTTAAAAAGAATAATATTATTTCTGATCGTTAGTTTGGTTTTATGAAAAATATAGGTACGAAAAATGCTCTAAATTATATATCAAATATCTTGTTAATAACTTGGTCCTTAGTAAGCCAACGCTTGTAACTTTCTAAATTAAGTCTTTCCAAAATTTGATCTAATAAATCTACCCAAATAATAGACCTTTTTTCGTTATTTACATCCACAGTTTCGAATTCGAATTCATCTGCCTCATAACATTTAGCTAATAACTTATATCTATCTTTGACGTTCTCCTTATATTCAACAGATACAGATTTTCTGCCTCCAACACTTCGAATGAAAGAAGTCAATATTTTCATGTGGTTAGCAGAGACTCCAGTATTTACATGAAAATTATCTAGATCTTCTATTGGAAACGAGATTTGTTTTGTTTTACTGTTACTGGATTTACTGATTTAAAAAAAATATATATCTTTTACGAGCTTCGGTGCTTAATTTGATCAAATCTTCAGTATCTTGTTGATTAGATTTCTGTTGCGAAATTGATGAAGCAACATCCTCTTTTTGTTTATCAGATAATTATTTTTATTTATACCATAACATTTTTCGAATCCTGTGATTTCGCGACTAACATGAATGTTTGATACCTTTACTTATTTTTACAGGCATTTCTGACATAATTTGATTACTGGTTTTATACTCGATTTTATTTACATTGTTATGAGGTTTATTTGGTTTTAGAGGTAAAGAGCCGTACAGGCCCTTCGAATCGTCTAAATAAATGATAAAATTTCGCTTTTGTCCTGGGATAAACTTATTTTTTACATGATTTGTGCATTTAACTGTCAAACAACCGTAGCATTTACAGTTTACACTACTAAGATCTAATCAATTTTGGTAATAGCATTTCACCATAGTTTGTGATATTCTAAATGGGCTTTTTTAAACTTTTTTTATGTTCAGATAGGGTCTTGCGACACTTTGGTCAAATGCCGAAGAGATATCTTTCACAAGACTATTTTCCACTAAAATTATTTATATTTTACGATTTGCGTTGCAAAACTTGAACGCTGCAAAAGAGTTCGTATCTATAAGACGATAAACGATAAACTGATAACGATTCGAAGAGTTTTTCCACAGCAGAGCACAAAAACTAGACATATTTTGAAAAGTTTTTTAGCGCAATAAAAAGATCAATCTAAATTCTGTAATACGAGATTTATGATACTAGTATTGAAGTATGAAAAATATTTTTTTCTAGTTAGTTCATTGCAAAATGGCGTCTGTGTAGCATTTCTCTGTCGGTGTCTTCTTTTTAAGGGACCACGGACAAAAATCTAATTCCCGCAATTTTAAGTCTATAACAAAAAACCAAATTTTTTGATTCTATGGTACAACAGTAAGAGACGTACGTAGAATTTTTACAATATTTGGTTTTTTCGCAAAATGGTACATTATTTAACAAAATTTTAAAAAGTGATGTAAATAATCGTTCTGAAATTGTTTACAACAAAAAACTATGCTATATAAAAAAAATCCTACGTACATTGCTGAAACCTAAGTCGAAAGTTTTGTTGCACATTCCGAAGCATTACAGGAGTTATTGCTGCACAAGCCTTCCGAATTCTCTCCAACATATTCAATCTCGTCGTTGGAGCCTCAGCGTACACAATGACTTTCACATATCCTCATAAGAAGATATGAAGCGGGTCCAAACCTGGTGATCCAGGAGGCCAAGCATTTAGTCCACCACTCCCTATCAATAGATGTGGAAACTGCTGATTGAGAAAAATTCGGATAATATAAGCTAAGTGAGCAGGAGAACTATCTTGCTAATACCACAAATTTAGTCTCAATGCAAGGGGAATATTTTCAAGATAGACTGTAAGATCATTCTCGAGGAATTTCAAATGCATTGGACCATTAATGGGTCAATCAAAAGACTGGTCCAATCACTTAGCCATTGCAAATACCAGTCCATATGTGCAAGCTCCAATGATGTTGATTGAGTACTTGAAGATATTAATGCGAATTTACTGGTGACCAATAATAGCTATTATGTCTATTCAGACTGTCATTACTCATAAATGTAGCTCCATCATTAAAACAACCTGTCCAGAAGAAATCTGGATCCTCATCTAACACGTCCGCAGCCTATCTACAAAATTTTACTCGTAGTACATGATCTGCTAGATCTAATTCCTGTACTAGAGTGATATGATACGGATGGTATCGGACTGATTGCAATAATCTCTGAGCCATAGATCGGAGAACTCCTCTTTCCCTTTCAATTTACTTATACATACTTACACATACTTACACCTCACTTACCTTTACACGCATACTTACATGTAGGCCCAGATGGACCATAGCCAAAACTGTAGAGAGTCTAGGATAGTTATTATTCCGTTGATATTATAATGACCATCGGTTGACGTATTTCAAAGATACTAACGCGCATTATAGATTTTTTAATTATAAAACACATTCACACTCACTACCCTCTTCCACTAGAAATTCATCCGGAAAGCCTTCAGGACGTAAAATTTCTCACTTTTTCAGAATCCCGGATCAAAAAAATTAATCCACAATAATTACGTTAGTGCATATTTATGAAGTAGTCTACTAATAAACTATTTTTGTGCATGATCTTTGTTATTTCTTCTATAATAAAAACTACGAACTCTTATTTGTTTCGAGTTTTCTGTTAATCATAAAATAATATATCACAGAAAGAAGAACACAATCCAAAAATTTGATCCTCCGTATTCGAAGAAACCAGTTCAAAAGAGCTTCAGCGGAACCACAAATAATCAAAATCCCGAGATTGCAGCTCTTGACAGCGTCAATAAAATTCTCAAGTTTGGAAGAATGCCACATTACAGGTATGTCTAATAACAATATATTATTTAGTATAAATATTTACAATAAGACTCTCATTGTTATTGTAAGTCTTTATGACTATTTATTGATATATTTATCAATAAACTAGTACCTCTGTGCCGAATTTGTTTAAATTCTGAATTATCATATGCTTATATACTATAGCTCTGTTACTTCGGAATACACTTAAACTGTTGGTCCATATTGATGCTTGAGTTACTAAGAGAGAACCCACTGTACCCGAAGTCCTCATAAGAGCAGCAATGCGGAGCTTTATAAGGCTCATAAATAGGACTTCGATAGTTGTAAAATATCTCCATGTATATAGCAGTTTCAAAAAGCTTACCACTTACAAGGAAGGTCTGTTAATCCAAACTCTCCGATTTCAATCATAATTGGATATGTTGTTGTACATTAAAAAATAATATGATAGATATTCTTTTTATCGGCTGGCAAGCATGTTTAAGGGGTGAAAACTACCCTTAAAGTTCACCCCTGAAATCGGATTTTTTAATGTATCTCGAGTTCTAATTGATATTTTACGATGAAACAAATGGGAAATTATTTAGCATAATAAAGCTAATATAATGGATGCAATTTGAACTATACGGGTAGCAACCGCTATTTTTTATTTTGAAAATCTGTTCTTTTTGAGCATATGTTCATCACAAGCGATGCAAAATAAGCTAAAAAATTAAAAAAAAAATATTTCTGTGCATAAAAAATTTTGCCTACACAAATCGTAAAAAAATTTAGTTTTGTGTTTCGCAGTTTTCTTTCTAAAAACTGACCTTGAGTAACTTTAGCTACCCCTTAACCCTTTTATGGACACATTTTTCTTTTGAACATATTTTAAATATCAAAGTTGGTTTAAGGGGGGTTTTGGGGTCGCTAATTACGATTCTGACGTCAGAATTGCAAAATTTAAGATGGCGGATTTAATATGGCGACTACTATGAATTATAAAATGTAAAATAAAAATTAAATTAAAAATACAATAATAGTAAATTTCTTTGTTTGGAAAAATATAAAAACTAAATGATATATTGCGACGATAACATTTTTAAATTACACTTTATAAGAAAAGCTAGGTATAAAGACATAGATTCAGCAGTAGGAGATTTAACCTCTATGTTTATTCTGTAAAATATGTTTTAGTATTTGACTATGAATCACAAAAATGGCAAAATTAACTGAAATACAAAAAAAAAAACATTTTCTTTTATTAGATAAGGCATGTTTCAATATTTCATTGTATGAAATTTTTACAATAATGATAACCTTCATAGAAGTGTTTACACATAAACACTTCTTGCACCAACCACAGCGTACAATAGCAACATTTGTACATCCTTCTACTTCGCAATGAGTATTGCAAGAATCTCCAAAACTGTAACCAACTGGATTTTCAAATATCTCTTGTTTCTTATCTATATAGCCACTCTTAAACCAGGAATATTTAAAAAAATTAATATATCTGGGTGAAGAAAATTGGTTATGTACTAACGATTGTAGTTTTACAATTTCATTTCTTTTATGTAAATTTAAATCATGATTCATTAGTATTACGTTATCTGAAAATTGACGAACATAATTTTTCCAAAAACGAAATCAATACACACCCAGTGGTTGGATTTCTCTCGCTGTTCCCATAGGAATTTTGTTGATATTAATAATTTTATTTTATGGCCTTATTTCCTCTATAAATCTATCACAATGTCCACTCCAAGAATCGATTAACAGTATTGTATTGTAGCCTACATTTGGATGAAATATTTTTTCCAACCAAATTTTAAACAGATCTAAAATTTTAAATTTTATTCGTTAATTAATTTACTATAACATTAAATAAAATTAAAAATATATATTAACCTGTTGTTAACTTTCCTGATTTAGAATCTTCTACGTGAACGTTTCCTGGCCTGAATAAACGGGCTTGTACAATAGGTCCAAACTGACCACTGGCTTCCTTTAAAACAATGTAAAGTGGTGACAGTAGTTGTCCTGTAGCAGACATAAGTGGCTGTCTGGTATAACTGTGTGTAGTAGATTATACTGACTGCACTAAACATTGGGCTTGCTGTTCTCCTTCAATTGCTAGCGTTCTTCCAGAGTGCATTTCTATTTGGAATCCAGCCTAATCAGAATTATACACATTCTTGATTCCAATTACTGATACACATAATTTAACATCGGCAACAAAGGCAGATGCTTTCTTGTCTAGTTCTGAAATACTTCCTATTGTTTTCCTGGTAACAAATTTATTCACTTTTCTAGATACAATTCTATGAACAGCCTTCAACTTTGCTAACTAGTCTTTAGAAGCTTCAAATCTAATATATTCAAAGCCTATTTCTTTTCGAGCTTATAAAGCTTATCGACGTATATCGCGGTCATGCATAATAAAACCAGCATCTAAAGCAGCTTTAAAATTATCCAATGTATATTGACAAATTCTAGCGATTTTTTCTCTGTAGGTACCACCTTTATTAACTGTGTGAGCCCGACGCCGCAACTGACTGATGGATTTAACTTTCTTAAATCTGTTTTGTCCAGTTTCAAGTTTTAAGTTTGTCTTTTTTTTACTACTCCTCCAATATTCTACAGCTCTTTGCTTCTATTCAAAACTCACTTGTTTATCATCTATTGTACAATGATCTGTAGGTTCTTCCGGAGGATCAGGAATGTGGTGTCGTACTTCATCCTCAATTATTTGTGCACCATGATCTTTGTACTCTTATTGAAAATCCAATGATTCTCTATCAATAATTTCAATATCATTAAAGTCACTTGAAGAATCTATTAAAATATGCTTGATTTTCTCTGATAATTGAACTTCTTTATAATTTATATCACTATTTGG
>JAYJLV010000714.1:0-10582 GCA_036873485.1 Torymus texanus
ACGTACATCGCTCACGCCCTCTGCTAATTTTGACGGATCGACCGAAAAAAATTCGGTAGGTTGTAGATAGGGCATAAACGTAATAGAAATCTCGTGTATTAGACGATGACACAGATGACCGGTTAACTGCTCGTTGTACAAACGGAACATACCACACTACAGTATACACTCTCTCTAAACAACTATATATCTTTTTAATTAAATTGCGTGGAAACCAAACAAATGACTTATTTATCAAATCTAAATAAATGGAAACAATAACAAATTTTTTTTTAAATATCTCAGAGTTTTTTAGATTAAACGATATATGAGTAAATTTAAATTGCGTCAATTTCGCGTCAACACTGTAAACAGCGAATGAGCGTACATCATTATCAATCTCAAAAAAAAATCATAGGTAATAAATTGTTATTTTGTAGGAATTATTACATACCCAAAATAATAAGAGGCTTACATTTACTTAAGTACAAACTTGTTCTCTGTGCTTAGCTTTCTAAATTACTTATTTTGGCATCTCACCTGGCACTTCTTCAACCTAAATACGGAGTAATATCACTACAACTAGCTCCGGCGTCTCTCTTTTTCTATTTTCACTTAAAAACCTTTCATTCACTTGCAAAGTACAATGTGTACTTATTTACAGCCGACTATGTCAGTTATCGACGCCTAGAGCACCGTCCATGGTTTGTCGTCTGCCGTACAAACTCTGTCACTATATAGTATGTAGCGTGGGTGTGACATATATATTAATACATACACAAAACAGAATGTTTTTGAGAAAAAAATGGCGGCTTTGCAACAGAGCGACCGACACCGAAGGTATCGCTATGTATAGCGGGTAGGTTTTGTCCAATTCCTCTTTTGTCCACATACTGATACATGACATGTAGATGGCTCTGCAGCTGGACGTGCGAGCACGAGTAGAGTCGGATTTGAAAGTAAACAAAACTATAATCATTTTCTTCGAAACCGAAAGTAACCGACCGGCGCGCCAGTTAAAGGTCAAAAAAGTGCTTCATTAACTGTCATTTATCCAAGAGTCTCTTGAACTGAAATAGTCAGTTATATTGTTGAACTTACGTAATTTAGTCTTTTACCGTGGCACGTACGGTATAGATAGTGAATCGATCGGCAAATAATTTTTAAGCGGACTGTTTATAAAGAGGTAATTTACACCTACTATGTTTTGTAAGCATTAGACAAAGAGTTATTGGCTCTTTCGTAGATCTATTGTTTGTAGGGGTGGAACGATATTTTTCTGTTTTTCTTTCGTATCGATCCCCTGAAATTCAAAATTCAAAATTTCGACATATTTTTAAATACTGTGGGGATAATTTTATAATTTTCAAAAAAGTCAATTTCAAGGTAAAATAGGTAAACGTTTAATGTGAACATTTGAGTTTTTTATTAAAATTTAAAATTATATTGAATTATTCCGTGGATAAAAAAGATAGTAAAATTATAAATAACGTTTATTTTCAGAAAAGGGAATTTTTTGTTTTTGTTGCAATAATAAATTTGCAAAGTTAAGGTATCATGAGTGATAGTGATGCCAGTGCTGAAAATTCAGATTCTGATAATAGTGAGACATTTGATGAGACATCAACCGATAACTCTTTTATAGATACTTACAATAGTCATGAAAAGAATGTATTTATATCAATTTTTGATAGAATTAAAAATAATCATTTGACTCTAATAAGTAGTTCTACTGAGATAAAAAAGTATCGAAAAAGTTATTCAGAATTGTCTAAAAAAAGTGTTAAAAATATTGAAAAAATTTGGGATGATATATTAGTTTACAATCGAATAATTGGTCAAGTACCTATGAAAAAATTCAAACATTATATAAATGTGTATTTGAACAGAATTAGAGTTAATAAGTCAAACCAAAACATAAACCAAAATATGCAATTAAATACAAACAATACAAACAATACAAACAAATCTGTTATTGCTCAAAACTCTTGTCAAAGCCAGCAACCAAACATTAAACAAAATTATATAAAAGAAGTTCCCATAACATTACCTAAAAAAGCAGAACCAAAATTACAGAAAACAGTCAATGATAAAAATTCAACAGAAAATATTAAAAGTTGTCCTGCAAAAGACAAAGAAAATAATATAAACTTGAAAAATCAAAAACAAAATATTAGTAGTAATATTATTGATAAAAAAGAAAAATCTATCTCTATAAATAAAAAAGTTATGGAAAACGATTCCAATGATAATAGTTTAAAATCTCCGAAGAATAATACCGAAACACATCATTCTAATGATAAATCTACTATTAAAGAATTCAAAAAACCTATTGATAAAATACCTCAGCCAGCTTTAAATAATATTCCCATTAAAGCTAATATTGTTAATAAAAATAAGAATTCTTGTGATACTAATCAAATGAATAGCACTAATAATATAAATATTGCAAAATTAGATACTGGATCTTCAAAAAAGAAAATGAAAAAGCAAAAACAAAAAGAAAAAAGATTAGAAAACTGCATAAGGGATACATCAAATTCTAGTTCAAAGGAAGTCTCAGAATCTAGTAACAAAACTCCATTGAAAACAGTTATGAATTCTAAAAATAATGCAAAAATAGAAAAAAATAATATCAAATTAGAAAATAAATTGAGCAAAAATCAAGATAAAAAGTCTGCTAATGGAAAAAGCAAAAAGAATTCTAAAGTTCATGAATCAAGTGACGAATCTGATATTGATGATAGCAAAGCAACAGATATGACTACAAGTGATAACAATATAGATTTTTTGACTGATTCAGAGAACATTCCAACTTTTTTTACGCAAGTAATTAAACGTAAAGGGAAAAGCAAGAACAAGACAACTAAAACTATTGAAACTGTAAAAAATATTGACAAGAAAGGAGATTTTGTTAAACCAAATAAAGAGGACTTTATTTTACACACTGTAATATAAAATAATTATACTTTATAATGCTTGTATGTTATACATTTTATAATCAATATTCTATAGATAACAAAACTTTATTTTCAGAGAAAACATGAGCCTTCTCAGCAAAAAAAAAGTTTGTATATTCCAGGAAAAGAAGATATGATTTATAGTGATAAGTTTGCAGAAAGAGCAATAGACATGGTTCTAGAAAATAAATTAATGGGTGCTTTACAATATTTAGTTGAAGCTTTAAACTTTAATCCTACTGACCATCGTCATTATTTAAATCGTTGCTATTGCTACTTAAGAATACGCAAATATCCTTTGTGAATATTTCTTTAAATTTTTTATTAATATTCTATTATTAATTATATATTTATAAATTAAAACTTGTTTAATTTTCATAATAGGGCTTTAGAAGATGCTCGATATGTAATACATACAAGTACAAACATTGGCCATGTATTTATAGCAAATTTGAGAGCTGGACAAGCAGAATTTGCATCAGAGGTAATTTGATTGTACATAATAAATAATAATAAAGTCAAGATAAAGTATTATAACACTTGTATTTCACAGAATTATCAGTTGGCTGAAGAATATTTAAAAGAAGCTACTTATATTAATCCTGAAAATCATTATGCACAAAGAGAATTATTACGTGTTAAAGTTACACATATTTTAAGTATGGGATTCAAAAAAAAAGAGGCACTTTTAGCATTAGAGATATATCCTTTAACATTGGTAATTATTATTAAACAAACATTTTCTGTTTAAATAAATTACTTATTGATATTTAATAATATTAATATTTGTAGGATGCAATAGATTATTTAACTAGCAAAAGTAAGACTTCAGTCAATAATAGTTTATCAAATAATTTTGACTTTATTGATGACAATTACAATGATTTAGTTTATTCATCAGATGAAGATGAAAAACCAACTAATATTGAAATAGCAAATAGAATATTGCACTATGACATTGGAAAAACAAAATTAACTCACATAATAACTATGCCTTCAAATCCAAGGTATATTTATTTTTATTTTATTTTATTTTATTCATTTTTTTTAATAAAATAAATTTTCTTTATCATTTATTATCTAATTTTCTAATAATTTTAGTTTGGTATCATCACCATCAGTGGGGAAAAATGGCTCAAACAAAAATAATGTTGATAAGAAAGTAACATTAAACAACAAGATGGCTAATAAGCAAATCACAGAGAAATCTATTTGGATTGGTAGGTTAAATAATAATATTACTGATGCTATGCTGAAGAAAAACTTTAAAAAGTAAGTACGAATATCTTTCAATTGTTGTACATTTTATTTTGTTTTCTTATATCTAATTTTTTTTTTTTAAAGATTTGGGAATGTTATTTCTATTTATCGACCACTTAATGAAGCATATGCTTTTATTCATTTTGAGAAAAATGAACATGTAGCTAAAGCTTTGGCATGCCCATACAGTCATGAAATAGCTGGTATAAAATTAAATGTCAGAGCTGCAGTTCGACAAAAATAATTATAATTTATACATACAAATATTTGGCTTTTTATGCTCGTGAAGTTTGTGTATTTATATTTAAGTTCTTAACTTATACATATTTATTTATAAGGTTGTTAGAACCAAAGTATTCTGTGAAGAAATGTTTGTCATATATAAAAGTATTCATAATCTGTATTATTTAATAAGATTATATGTATGAAAAGTTTAAAAAGTTGCGTTAATATTCATAACTATGGGTATACTTTATATGTTGACTGTTAACGTTTTAAGATTTAAGGATAAAATTATTTATGTATAAAAATAATAAAAATTAAATATATTGTTTAATATAAATTATGTAGTTAATATTAATTTATACATTCTGTATATTTCAATTCAAATTTTTATATTTAAGACAATTCAATTTAAAATAAAAAAATTTGAAGGTAAATTATTTGTAATGTTAGGGTATATTTTCATGTTACATTTCGTCCTTGCGTTCAGGTATGAAATGGATGGATCGCTTGCATATCGCTCTGTTCTCAGAATCTCGTCACGTGTTAAACACACTGCACGTTTGCACCTACATTAACCTTAAAAATCTGAGTTCAAGATCGAGCGTGGACGTTACTTTAAGCATGGAGAATATAAATAAAATTTATTTCCCTTAATTAACTATTAGGAAAGGTGCCTAAAGTTTAAAAAGTCAATATTTGAAAATAAAATTCAAAACATATATTTAAAGATGGGTAAAGGAACAAAATTTTTCGCTAAAAAGCGGAAAGCCAATCTAAAGAAAGATAATCTTATGGAAGATAAAGTTATTAAAAGTTTAGAGAAGAAATTAAAATTGAATAAAAGATCAACTAAAAGTTTTCCCAAATCTTTTATGGAAGATGGACTGGACTGTATCCTTTTCAATAATATTTTTTTATATAAATTTCTAACCTTTAGACCGAAAAATTAATTTTTTGTATTTCTTGGAAACGAAAATATTCAATGTAAATAAATGTTTATAAATTTATGCATGTTTATTTCTTAACCAAAATTTAGATCTTTTGGATATATGTGATGATGATACTAGGAAGCTTGCTGCAGAAAGTGAGAAAAGATTAGTGATAAAATCAGATGATGAATCAGATATCTCTGATTATGATTCAAATTCAAAAGCAAAACCTATTGTCAAGAAGAAAAATGTTATAAAAAAATCAAAAATCTCAAAACACAAAAGATCAACAGAAGACTCATTTTCAGAAGTAGAAGATGAATCACTAGGTGATATTTCAGACAGCGAGGACATTTATGATTATAGTAGCAATGAAAATCTGAAGGAAAAGAAAAAAAGTAAGGGATCAAAAAAATCGAAACCATTAAAAACTAATAAATCACATGTGGAAGAAGATGATAATGATAGTAGTAACGAAAATGTTGGCATGGCATCCAAAACGCAAAGGAAAATAATTGGAAAGCCTGAAAAACCAATCATTTCTAAAGGAAAAAAGGTTATTATACCAACTAAAAAAGCAAAAGTTGCTGTAAGTGATGTTTTTGAAGAACAAAAATTTCTAGAAAATGAAGGAAATTCATATTCTTTCAGTTCAGGTGAAGAAAGTAGTTTAAATTCATTTGAAGAAGATCCAAATTTAAATGAAGATGAAAAAGAAGAGGATATGTGGGAAGATATTTATGGTAGAAAAAGAGACAAAGATGGCAATGTAATAACTGAAATCAAACAAAAATATATTCCTCCTGCCCAAAGATTAAAAGAACTTGAAAATAATGCTGAAAAAAGTGAAAAACAGTTACTTCTTCGAAGGCAAATGAAAGGTCTTTTAAATAGATTAGCAGAAAGCAATATGCATGCCATTATTTCTCAGGTAAATATTTTATCTAAATGAATACATAAAATAATTTATTTTATTTTTGTTCAATCTGTTTATTTTTTCGAATTTTTTCTTTTTAGTTGGATGAATTATATATGTCAAATAGTAGAAATGATATGAATCAAATGCTTTCAAAACTAATGATAGAGTCTATTATTGCTCCAGTATTAACTGCTGAAAGACTTGTCACTGAACACATGATGTGTATTGCAATACTTCATGCTAATATTGACACACAAATAGGAGCTCATTTTATTATGGTACTTATAAAAAAATTTAATGAAATGATTCAAAAGTCACAAGATGTAGAAAATAAGGAACTTGATAATTTAGTTTTAATGATCTGTCACTTATATAACTTCAAGGTACTATTTAATTATAATTGATCATTATTGATACACCATTTAATGCTAATAAAATTATCACATACTTTTTTTATAGGTATTTGGATCACAGCTTGTATATGAAATTTTAAATAAATTAGCAGAAAAATTTAATGAAAAAGAAATTGAAGTAATTTTATTGATATTAAAAGCTGCTGGATTTAGATTAAGGAAAGATGATCCTCTTGCTTTAAAAGAATTAATTTTGAAGTTGCAGCAAAAAGCAACAACAGTAAAATCATCAAAGTAAGATCTTATTCTGTTTCATATAAAATAGTGAAATATAAAATAGTTTATTTTACCCCTCATAATATTTTTTAGTTCAAGAATTCAGTTTATGTTGGATGTCTTATTAGCAATTAAAAATAACAATATGAATAAAATTCCACAATATGATCAAAGTTATGTTGAACATTTAAAAAAAATTATAAAAACGTTGATTAGAAAAGGAAATACAATTACACAATTAAGTCTATCTCTTGAAGATTTATTAAATGGTAAATATAATGATATTTCTTTTAATTTTATTACCCTTTTGGATCCAAAAATGGCTTCTGCTGCAGTGTAAAGGTGAACAATTGTATGATTCTCATATTGTACTATTTCATTTTTATTTCAGCTGATGAAAGAGGTAAGTGGTGGATAGTTGGCTCAGCTTGGTCCGGAAAAATGATAGCTGATGATAATAAATCTATGAAAGCTTCGGAAAATAAGCCGGTTTATAGTAAAAAGATTCTCGAGTTAGCAAAGGCTCAAAGAATGAATACAGACACAAGAAAAAATATTTTTTGCATTTTAATGACAGCTGAGGATTATTTAGATGCATTTGAAAAATTACATCATTTAGGGTTAAAAGATCGTCAAGAAAGAGAAATTGTTTATGTCATTTTGAATTGTTGTTTGCAAGAAAAAACTTTTAATCCATATTATGCAGCAGTAGTTCAAAAATTTTGTGAATATGATAGAAAATATGTTGTAAGTACATACTCATGATATATTAACATACATGTAGTATAATACACTTATAATACCTTACACTAATAGTAATTTTAAAAATTTTTTAGATGACTATTCAATATACGTTATGGGACAAATTTAAAATGTTGAATGAGTATAGCAGTAAGCAAATAATAAATATGGCTAAACTTCTGTCATATCTATTTCTTAAAAAGGCTCTACCACTATCAATTTTAAAGGTAATGAGATAGTTTATGAATTAACATGTGAATTCAAAATTAATTTTATTAGTTATATATTTAATTCATATTTTAGGTCATTCAACTTGGAGAACTAGATGCCGTAACAATGAAACTATTCAAGAAAATTATGCTTGATATTTTATTGCATGAGAATACAGAAATATCTCTTTCAGTATTTGAACGAATAGCAACAGCATCACAACTACACCAATTTAGAGAAGGATTAAGGCTTTTTATAAACTATTTCCTTCTAAAAAATATAAAGAAAGAGCAACTAAATGGAAAGAAAGTATTATCTACAAAGCAAATGCAACTGCTCGAAAAAAGAATCGAATTAGTTGACAGAATTTTGACAACTTCCTCGTCAAAAGTCTCGTTCTAATAATAGACATGGAACATCGATATTTACTCTTTGTATATAGTTTGTAAAATAAAATATTTTTATGTTTTTTAAATTAAATTGTCGTTTAAATAAAAAGTTTAAAAAAGTTTTAAATTGAATATGTAAGTATGAATTCAATTATTTATTATTAGTAAGTAATTTAGTTGTAATGATAACACAAAAGTCTCATCTGTTCTATAAATTATATTATATACATATAAGGAAGAGAGAGCATGTGTTGTTAATGTAAGGGTTGATCAATTTTTCATGTAATACATAAAATTAGCAAATATCTATGTTAAAATCTTTACTTTAAATAAAAGAGTGATTGAAAATGAAAGAATTATTTAGACATTTTCAATCGATTTCTTGTGCAGCTAATTGCTTATATAGCTTTTTTATAAATGGAAGTCCAACAGGAAACTTTGCTATATAGAGGTCTCATTCAAATATTTAATGAGATATTAAAGTTGCATGCCACCTTTACAGCTTTATAAAATTGTCAATAGTCAATTGGTTCATTGAATTTTCCAAATGTAAAGTTTCTTCGAAAATAAATCTCCAATTATTTTATTTATATAAATTTTTACATGATCATAATCAATTTACTTTAAAAAATTTCATTTTGTATATTGTAGTTTGGTACCCCCGAACTTCTCGCGACTGTCATAATACACGTCACACTTGGTCACAACTGTCCCCTCTCTCGTTACAGTCGTACCTCCCCCATATATTATCTCGCACACATGTTACACACTCGCGCACAGCGGCGCAGGATACTAGCCGCGCATATATGTATATATATATATATATACACGCATCTAAACACCAGAAGAGAGAGAGAGAGAGAAGTCGCCGCATATATACGTCTGTCTCGCTCCATCGGTCACGTACACTGCTCTCCTCTCTTGTACAGCGCGGCGCAGTCTCACACACGCCGCGTGCGCGAACAACAGCCGAACCTAGAGAGCACACACTTGTGTCTCCGTCGTCGTCGTCGTATCCTGCAGCAATTGCATCGGGATCGAGGGAGTGATAAAGAGCAAGAAAAGTGGTCACACGAGAGGAGGATGCTGCGGTCGCAGCTGTAGTCTCCTGCACCGCGCGCAGATCCTATTACTTGCAGAGGATAGAGGAGTGAGTGAGGCACAGCTCGCCGCAATCCGTAAGCATTATCACAACGTTGCCCTCTTCTGCTTCTGCTTTCGCGCCAGCACCCGAAGCAAGGAATACCGAACTCTGTGTCTATAGCTGTGTATATGCGCGCGCGCGAATCCCCTTTTTCTCTCTCTCTCTCTCTCTCATTCTCTCCCTTGCGTGTATGCCTCGCACTCTCGCGCGCAGGAAGTCTATTTTCGTCCCGCTGCACGCACGCGTGACTCGCGCGTATAAGAGAGGGAGACGGGCGACGTTTGTTGTGTACAGCGCGCAATGGCCGCGCACGAGAGGGAGAAAGAGAGAGAGCAATGTTCGACAAAGCGGCTATTCGTCTGGCTCCTCTCTGTTTCGGATATATATGTATATGTATTACGCGTATGAAATAAATTTGGATGAGAATATATAATGGGATTCGGAGTCGAGAGGTCGGCCTCTCTGGAATGCCGAAGAGGGTCGCGCTCTGTGCTTATCTCTCTTTCTCTCATTCTACTCTGTCCTCCCCCCCCTCCACGACCGGCTTTTAAAGGACAATAACACCAGTTTTCCCGCGGCTTATAATACCTATAGACAGGATCTCTGTGTATACATAATCGCACTTTTCTGTACGGTCAACGAATTCTCGTGTAATTCAGCATATAATTATCTCTCGCCTTCGTTTATCTCAACAAAACTAACATCGAAGACTTCAAATTTTTTCTCAACAGATCTCGACTCGCCCCTCGCGAAGATTAACATAAACACACCGACGAACGCGCCGGTGTATATTATACGTGTTTATACCTCTTGCTCTCTCCTTCTTTCTCTGCACCCACACACGGTTCATTCATCTCCCCCTTCCTCGCTCGTCGTCGCACACCTTTCCACCCACACCTACAAAAAAAAGAGGAAAACCACGCATCTACCGCCGGCCCCTTTGTCACCTACGACGCAACATATCCAGATACACATACATGCATATTCTTTTTCTCCCCTCTCTTCCCCCACTCTTTATACGAGATGCACCTATATACACGGAAAAACTGGTAGTCGTCGTCGTCTCTCCGAAAACGCGGAGAAGCAACGCTCTCTCACTCTCTTATATATATATATATATATATATATATATACACTCGAGAGAGAGAGAGAGAGAGAGAGAGAGAGAGAGAGAGAGAGAGAGAGAGAGAGAGAGAG
>JAYJLV010000725.1:0-34914 GCA_036873485.1 Torymus texanus
AATATATATGGGCTTTGTTATTAAAGAATTTATTCACTACCTTTTTTTCAGATTCAACCATGGCTTGTCCCCTTAAGGAGAATAATAAAGATTGTACATTGAATATACGTTTTTTCCTATTCTCAAGTAGTCACAGATAACTATGGCCAGACTAGTATTATTATAGTTTGTATCCTCTACTAGTTTCCTTTATTACAAAATTCCTTAACATCAACTATACTGATAAGTCGTAATAAGTAATTTTGCTTAAAAGTGGCATCAAAACATCACTTCTACTATACTTGTGTACACTTCATCTTCTATTCTACGTAATATACCTCTACTCTAAATACTGAAATATTTTCATATTATCCACACCCATCACGAGTAAATTTTCAGGTACACCAGCCGGAGTCTACATAATGGAATTCTCGTGACCACATAGGCCTCGCGGCCATTGCTGACTCTCTCTTTCTGCGGTCCTCCGCACCCGACGCACTTATCCCTCCCACCAAAAACGAATTCAATAAACCGCGTCTCGCTAAACAAACCTGGCGGCGGCCAATCCCCGATCCCCCATAATGATTTCCTGGGGGCCTAATTAATAAGCCCTCTCTCTCTTTCACTCCCTCCTGCCCTCGCCCTTTACACTCTTTCTCTTTCCCCCCGCGTGCGAATTTAAAGTGCAATTATCGATCGCGCTTTCGAGGACCTGCTGCAGCAGCCACGTCGGCGCCGTAATTCGACGGGGCGGCCTTTAGCGCCATAAATCCGCGACGCAACCTCTCCCTCATTCCCTCTGTACAATATATATACATGTATATATATATATATATATATATATCTCTCTCTCTGGACGCACTCTCTTCTTCGTATTCCTCTTCTTTTTTTCCCCCGATCCCCGCCCTATGCGTTCCCTCTCCTCTCTTTTTTTCCTATTTCTCATTTAACCCTGCCGCGTGCGTAAGCGCGCGCGGGCGCGCGTTCGCTCGCTACTCGTAGCCGGGCCGATGAAAATTTTCTCGCGAGAGCTGTTCCCTTTCTTGCTCGTCCTCGCCGTTTGAGAGTAGTAGTGTACGGTACCGACTCATACATATATATATATATATATAGTCGCGTACCGGCTGCCGCACTGACGCTATATACGCTGCACCACCGGGAGGATACACTCTATGCGATGCGCGCCTATGTACCCCCATGAACCTTAGCTATATATACGCGTGCGTATAGCTATAAGCATAAGCCGAGAGTCGCGCATAGCTATATGTATATACATATATATATATATATATATATATATATATATACACACGTATATTCCGCTTCGTCTGGTCCCGTCTGCCAACTATTCCGTATCCTCCTGGATCTTCCCTCTCTCACTCTCTCTCTCTCTCTTTCTCTCCCTTCTTCCCTTCTCCTCGGTGCGCGCGTCGCCCCTTTTGTCCTCTCGCTTGTCCTTCCCTTAATCTTTCCTCGTCTGCCGTGTTCCGCGCGTACTCTTTTTTATACGTCTATTTGTTGCCGTACTGTCTTGCGACTGCTCTGCAGCTCTCTTATCTCGGTGCGCGCTCCGGTATATGGTTACTTTGTCGCTTTATCAGTCGTGCAAGAAGCGCTGGGCATTGTTGAAAGTGGATAATCTCTGGTGGGCGCGGGACGATGGGAAGAACGAGTGAGCGTTGCTATGCAAGAGAATGTTTTGGATAGCGCGAAGAGGGTAAGAGATGGAAGGAAAATATTAGTTTTAGGGGTTCGGTTACAAAAATTCAAGTTATTAAGTTGCAGTGGTTAGTTAAAATTATAATTTATTACACAGTAGTTATTATGCGATTACCCTCTTACTCTACTTAATTCACGTTTTTTACCAACAGAAAACTCTACGCATTTTAAAACTGCAATAAAATATTCAAGCTCTTCCGTAGGGCTGAAGCTCTTTTCGTTTAGTATTATTACAGGGGTGGCTATCCTTATTTTAAATACCCGGCTAATATTCTGAGAGGAGCGGAATCCGTGCCATCAAATATTCCATTATCATACGGGAGGAAGTTCGAAACTTGGACCCGCTAAGTCTTCTTACCTCATGGATTTGCCACTGTGAAAACACCTTTACTCTCTGCCATTCTCTCTCCCTCTTCCTATGCAACGATACCCCTCTCACCCGCGCGCCCCTTTATCTCTCTCTTTCAATCGGCATCCCGCTTTGTCTCTCTCTCTCTCTCTCTCTTTCTCCCTCTCTCCATTAACTCTGCCGCCATCTCGCTCTTATCTGCGCACAGGCGGCTCGCAATAGTCCCTCTTTCTCTGTCTCTCTCTCTCCCCAGCGTAGTTTCACGACCAGCCTCGCGCGCACTCTGCGCCTCTCTTGCACCCCCATAGGGCACCCCAACGGCCTTCCGAATCCTCGAGCACTACTGCCGCTGAAATCCTCCATCCCTTCTTGTCTTCGTCGCTCTCTCTCTCTCTCTCTCTCTCCCCTTCTTCCTTCTAATTCTTCCTCCTTCCTCACTCAGACGCGCGCGCGCGATTCCGTCTGTCTTTTTTGCTCGAGCGCGGAGACAAGGCCAGGGGCGGCTTTATGCTTTACGGTCCTTTGTCGCCAACGAACGCGCGCGTTGTATAACGATCCCTGCTGCGCGACTCTTCGTTATACGCGGTCAGGGTGCGGGTAGCGACGACGACGACGACGACGACTGCTATGCTGCGTGAGAGCCTCTCAAGAGAGACAGAGTTAACGTCGATAGTCGATCCGCGACTTGGCTCGCCACGACAACCCTGAGATTAATGGGATGCTCGTCACTATTTTTGCTTTGCACGCCAGCGCAATCCTTCGGGGACTCGGTCGCTCAACGAGATCGAAAGTAAATGGCCCGTTAACGGCGTTTCACACGAAAGAGAGAGAGAGAGAGTGAGAGAGAGCTTACGCAAGTTCCTGGTTTGCCAGTGGTTTGTGCGTGGGGAATGGGCTTCGGCCTTGGCTCGGTCGAGTTGATTTGAGGGAATGACGCTGGCAGACGGAGAATGAGAGTATGGGGAGTGGGGAGGAAATTCATTGCCTGGAAAAACAAAGAGGCTTTGTTGGTCGGAGGGGAAGAACTGTATTTAAGGATTCCTCAGAGTGAAGCAGGAATGTTTTAGGTGATTGCAAACATTTACGAAATTCGGTTTATTAACACTAAGTGAATTATTTGGACTGTAATTTTTTCACAAATCCGGCAAACTCTATATTATTTGTTTTTTAATTTCGTAGTAAATTATAACCAATGTAACATTAATCAACTCCTGTGAAAATGTATTCCAATTACATTATTTTTAAACAAAAGTACACCATCACCATTGTATTCGAAATTCTCCCTCTAACAACGCAACCTTCCGTGTGAGGGGAGAGAACCGAAAAACCGAAATTTATCGCGTCGCACCCTGAAATCTATAGCGCGCCTATTTCTCTTTTCCTCCCCTTCGCCTCTTTCTCCTCGTTCATCACCGCTCGGAATTCTCATTCTCGGTTAAAAATAAAATTAAACAAAAAAAAAAGCTGGACAAAGCGTATAGCGGGAGGACCAAAGTACTTGTAAAGCGTCGGAAGCGTTCGAGCGTGGCTTTCGCAAACGTCGTTTGCGTTAAATGAAAAAAGCTTCGGGGACGCAGTTGATCTATCCTACGGCTCGATAACGCGATTACTCTTTGTACCGGGCGCTCAACGTTAGCAGTAGCAGAGCGAGTGCGTGCAATTTTATGAAGTTTGTACGCTCGGGCACGTGCCCGGTTGACCGAACTTTTTGCTGACTACTTGATTTTCCCTCGGAAAAAAAAAGAAATTCGGGTCACTCGGGTTCGAGGTAAATTGAAAACTTTCTGGCAGAGTTATGACTCTGTCCCATAGTCGAGAATGAGCTGAAAAGGTTATTCGAGCTATTCCGATGAGTGATATGGTCATAAATGAGCTGGATGGAGAGAAATTTCACGGAGTAAAATTAGACCGAAAGCTTCACATGATGTTTTGATAATGCTGTAATTGCGGTGAAATCCACTAATTTTACTCGTATACTTGGTAGTAAGATTATTAAAATTACATTACGACACTTTTATTTAGTCTTAACGTCTGACCCTCAACAAAGTAAAAATCAGATACCGCACCATGCTCGCCACGTATATACACAAAAAAAGTTTGCCGTCGCAGAACGCAGGACGATTCTCACCCATTATCTCGGAAACAATTAAGAACCGGCAAACGAGGGTAGAACAAAACCAAAGCTCTGCGCGCGTGTATACATCGCTGGTAGTCGCATAAACAGCTGCCCCCGACGCTCCCAGCTAGTTATATATACATATACCTATATATATATATATATATATATATATCTCCGTAGGTTTTTGTCCATGCCAAGCGGGCCTTTCTTTCGCCGCCACCCGACGTTTATTTCGCAATTAATTATTTCACCAACGCACCGCTACCACCGACCCTTTGAGCGTATAGGAATTTACTTTGTACACGGGAGGTGGAATACACGCAGAGAAAGAGAGCAGGTAGGAGTTAAACTTTCCGATTTGTGGAATGAACTCCTGCAGGTTGTATACATACGGTATAGGCCTTTATGGAATATTACGTAGAGGATCGAAAGGCGCAGGTGAGTGAGTTATTTGTGATTGAAGTTATTTTTGGGAATCCGGACAATATTTATTTGGAATGTCGCATATATAGGTTTGGGGCGTTTGGTTGATAAATTGAAGAGATATAGCGTTATGAAAAAATATGGCAAATTCATTTCTCTTGTTTTTACGTGACTTCACTTTTATTTACTTTCGATGCGGTTATAAAAATATTTGAGCTTGACAAAAAATTTTTGCCGCATGTGTAGGTTGTCGATATGACTGAAAAAACATTTTGCCCATGCATAACATTGGTATTTCGAAATCAAATTTCTTAAAAACTAACATGCATTAGAAAAATGTTGTGGTATATTATTAGATATACAAAGATCGCATTGTATTTTCCATTATTTTTATTGTCTTCTCTCTAAATTTGAATTAGTGAATATTCATTAATATTGCAATGGAGCAATTTTAGAGAATTTGATTATAATTAACGTACCATAATAAATATCTAGTAAACAAATTCTCATCCAAACGGAGCGTTAAAATGAGAAATAGAATCCACTATTTCCAACTTAATTAATCCCCTGTAACAAGCTCGCTCACATACGCTTATAGCGTGCGCATCACTTCGCACTGCAAGTGCATCGTTCCGATGTATCAATTCCCTTGCGTTACAGTGTGCATCATACTCTGCGGATAAAAGGCCGCAGAGACTCTGGCGAGTTGTTTCAAGTTCCACAATAGGGATGGTCTCGAGCGTGAGTATGTAAAATACATTCCTCGCGACCGCACGCGTGCATATACGAGAGAAAATACACCGCGCGCATATACACACACACACACATACAGAAGGAGTATAGGGAAAAGTTCGCCATGACTTTAATCGGAATTTTCCGTGTAGCTGCGTGCGCGCCGCTTAGCGGTGTGTATATACGCATGTAGGTGTGTGTGTGTGTGTGTGTGTGTGTGTGTGTGTGTGTGTGTGTGTGTGTGTGTGTGTGTGTGTGTGTGTGTGTATATATATACATATATACGTATATGTAGTATATATGTTATGGCACTGCGGAACGTGCGTGCGTGTGCGTGTATATACACAAGAAGCACGGGAAACTCGCGCAGTCTCGAGTGGACCGCAAAATATCCGTAATTTAACGGAGAGAGAGAGAGAGAGAGAGCGAGAGAGAGAGTATGGGGAGGGTTGGGCTCGGAAACTCCAAGTTCGAGGGGAAGGAAGGTGGAAGGAAGTGCGGAGTTTAAAGGGTAGGGAGAGAGGGAAGCGTGGGTAGAGCGCGCACTATTGAGTGGAGCGTTAAAGCAGCGATAGAGCTATAAAAATATCGTGTTTTATTTTCCGGCAGGGTTTGATGGTTCGGGAAAAGAGGCGCGAATGAACAGAGGTCTCGTGTAGTGTGGCGGGTGAGGGTTGTTTGAATTTTCAGACGCATAAAATATATCGTAGGAAAGTGATATTTTGGTGATACCTGGTATATTAACCTGTTAGAAATATAGATATTAGTTTATCAAATAAAGGCATTATAATTCATTTGATTTCTACGTAAAAATATGTTAAACTGGCAATTCTGATCATTCGAAAATCTGAATATAAATGAAATCAAATTTATACAAAAAATATTTCTAGTGCAATGAAAATATTTAATAATTATGTTTAGGTATACAAGTACATGAAATTTTCTGCCATATTAATAATTTAATACCTAAAAGTTTTGAAAACACTGAAATTCCATAATAATCGAACTCAGCGTACATATGCGCGCACCCCATACGCCATAGCTCTCTCTCTCTCACTCTTTCCCTTTCACATAAAGAGCCAAGGAGAGAGAGAGAACGAAGCCGGCGGAGCTTTGCGGTGAGCTCGCGCGCCTGCAACCGCGCCTCGACTCTACTCCGGTGAGAGCGTCGCGCCAACACTCGGCAGGGGCTCCTCCTCCTACACCTTCGCCCGCACACCGCGTGCACGAGCGCTAAGTCCTCGCGCGGTATATGAAAACTGCGATTTATGATTTGCTATTATTACGGAAACCCGCGCGCTATATACGCGTGCACACTCATTTATGGAAAGCAGGCGTCGGCAAGCTTTGTTTTACGCGCGCTGTTAAAATGCCGACGGTACAGCGGCCCTTTTACGTTTCCGTTTCCGTTTCCAGCGCTTGCGCCCGAGTGATTTCTCTCTCTCTCTCTCTCTCTGTGTTTGAGCGCGGCAGGAGGGGCAGGGGGGAGTGGGCGTAAAAGTTGCGTCTGTAAAAAATAATTATTTTCGGGAAAACGATTTTGTGCGGTGCTTTTCGTGTGGGTATGCGTTTGTGTGTGTGTGTGTGTGTATACGTGTAGCCGTGCGTTGATGTGGGCGGGCGTACACTAATTAATGCGTGGCGCGGTGCTGGTTCAAATAATGCCGTGTTTTTTGGCGAATTTACTTTCGATGTAAATGAGACGGGGCCACGCGGCGGTTCGTGTTATTGGATTGCTTTTGTTTGCCAATTGGGATGTTAAATTTATGAAGGAATCGTGAATGATTTTCTTTATTCGATTCGTTGGTAAAGTATAGTAGAGTTGAAACAGCGGGAAATTAAGAGAGATTTAGTATAATTCTGTGGCTTCCCAGAATAACTATACAAGTGAGAAATTTTTAAAAATCGATTTTATGCGATTTTTTGTACTTTTAAATAGTCCTCTATCATGTAATAAAAACTGAAATTGATAAGGTGCACTCCGTGTCTCAAATGAGCACAAGAAAAAACACGATAACTACATTTTTTCAAAAATTTTTCCAGAATAATCATATATCCCCGTCTATTTCAAAATAATTCCCGGGAAAACACTCTAACTGCACCTGTATTAAGAATAATTTTCGAATAAACCATATAACTCTAATTTTTTAGATAAAAGAATTATTTATCAATTATCTAATTATCTTATCCAATGTTCTTTTTACCTTATCTTTTTACATTTTTGATACCTTTTTTATCTTTTCCGTCATCTTTTTTCATCCTTATTAATTAATGGAAAAATCCCCGTCAATTTATGACTTAAAATTGAATGACTTAAAACGAATTGCCGTATAGTGCATGTTACTTTTCTATTAAATGCAATATTTACTCGTCGTCGAATATTTAAATGCTGTGTTAATTTTTACTTTAATTGATGTCGGTATAATATGATGTATTAAAATGTACTATTAATGATTGACCTATTACGATATCGATCTTTTTTTGGTTCCGTGTTATCGCTCGTGTCTAGTGATAAGAGTTGAAGGTTTATAAGACATAATTTAGAGAGAAATTTTTGAACCACTCTTTTCTAATTGGTATATTAATTAAATGAATAAATAAATAAATAAAAGCCATAATTCAAAATGTGGCTCTAATTGTGGCGCTTCTAAACCCGTAATTTAATGATAAGAATTTTTGTCAAAAATTTGTGCATAAATCTTTTAATTATTCTGTCTATAATTTGTAAAGGTTTTTTAGATACATAGATGCTTTGTTCCAAATGATCCGAAAAGGGACTTTTAATAATGTAACTAAATACAACCTAAATGTTCTATGAATGGTTGTTTTAAGTAAGAGATTCTCTATACTAATTCTAGCAATCAATGTAATATTTTTTTTTCTGTACGAACTGTCGTTTAGAATCAGATTAGGTTCAGGCAATCAATACAAGAGATATCTTCGAACAATAATTAATTATTTATGTGATTCAATGCTACAATTCTTTGATATTTTTGAAAGACGAATAAATAAACGTCAATATCAAATTTACCCTTATCATGTTTTAATTTGTTAAACCAACAGGCAAAATTATAAGAACATAAATTTAAATGCAAAGAATTTACCAGAAATATGGTTGATAAATAATTTAATTATTTCTGAATAAAGCACCGAACAAGACTTAAGACTGTTTTACAATAGTCTTTTGTCCGCTTTATTAGCAACCAAGAACAATATAATCAGCCGCTCCCGTTTTCGAGCGAGATTTCGAAAAAGTACAAACAATCCAATAAGCCCCGATGCGCCCCTGAAAATTTAAACGCGCGCACACCTATTAAGACTCGTCCGTTCTACCGTTGGCATGTATATCAATCACTCCTCCCTCCTCTTCCACCACTCTCCGGACGCGCAAAAAGTCTCCCATGGGAGTATTAGAGGCGAATTTCAAAGCGTCTCTCGCTCACAGGAAAAAATCGAGAGAAAGAGAAAATAAGACAGCGAGAAGAGCGCACATGCAACCTCGACGACGCCAGGAGAATGACGAATGTACGCGACTTTAATTCAGAGGGGAGAGAGGGGCTGCTTCTTATCTTGCCACCTGTCTTTTTTTCCATATACTACTATACTGCTGTCGTCGTCTTTGAGTATAGTATATATGGCGTATTCCCAAGAAAAAAAAACTCGGCAGAACCGGAAGAGTATATATGATGTACACCCACAGGATGAATGTCTTTCGGGACTCCGGAGATTGAATTTAGAATTCGGACGGCCTTGCGTGTATGACTCTCTGAGGCTCGCGAAAATCGTTATTTAGATTTTTATGGGGAGGCTTTGAGATAAATACCGAGTCGAGTGTTTTGCGAAAATGGTCCTCGAACGTTCCAAGCCTTGGCGCTCGCTCGTCTCTCCATAAATAACTCCACGAGCGATCGATAATGGAACGCGGAAGGTATACGTCTGCGGCGCGCGACTAACGGAATCCTGCGAATTATATATTCCGCGCTGGTTTTATTTTTGTGCAGTATTGATATATACGTATATTGTGCCAGCGACATCGGAGATTGAGTCTTTGATGGATGCTGAAAGCGTTAGAATGTAAATTTTTGCAATACTTTTGCCATACAGCCTATTGTACATGAAGAATGTTATCGACTCAGAAGTGTATAGTTTACGTGGATATCAGGGAAAAACGAAAAAGACTGTAATAAAAGTATATGATTACATTGAATTTTATATATATTTCAAAAATATAAATAGTGATGAGATAAGGTGAGATAAGATGAGGTAAGCGTTTCCGCTAGTAATAAATGATAATGATTTTTCAAAATATACTAGCTTTTTTATCGAACAAATGCTATCTCACGTATTTGCGATTCACGTTTACAGAGCTTATTTTATTTTAAAATTGATCGTTACGTCAGCATTCCATGCCTTTATTTGCAAAAATATAGTTTAAACGTTCATCAACTTCGAGAACCGATCAGTAAGTAAACCTAGTGGCATACACACACACACACACACACACACCTACTCCAAAACACAAAAAAAAATTGATTTATCACATGACGAGGGAGAGCGAGAGAAAGACAGAGCGAGAACAAATGGGGTCGATGCGTCGACATCCTTCAAAGACACCTCGGCCTCCCGACCAACCTCGCTAACTTTATGCAAGGGCATGCAGAAGGGAGGTAGCTAACTTGCGAAAAATCTAGTCGCACACAGTACCACTCCATACATATAAAACATCATACAGAGCGAAGCTCGAGAAAAATGGAACCGTGCGCTTGCGGCAAGGACATATAACCGCGTATGAGCGAGGGAGCGACGCTTCCTTCCGTGGCAGATTAAATCGGATTATCAGCCGCGAAGATAGAATAATCTCGAATAGTGGGTCACCTGGGACGACAGATAGTGAGAGAGAGAGATTGGCACGCGAGAGCGCATAGCTCGAATATCGCGCGAGAGGAAAGATCGCCGCAGCTGTAGGAGAATATGTGTGGGGATTAGCGCACGACGTTCGGGCTATTATCGGCCGCCGATTGTTATCAACGCCCACTGCTACTGCAGATATGACTCGTTTGCATAAAGCGACTGAACGCGGCTGGCTGGAAATTGGATTGTCGCGCGCGCGATGATTTCTCGTTCAAGATGGAACGACGAGAGAGGATAGATGAGACACGAGAGAGAGAGAGAGATAGAGAGAGAGAGAGAGAGCTGGAATTTGATGTTAGAGGAAGGTGATGCTAAATTGTTCAATGATCGGTTGGGTCAGTGTTTGATGTCGACCGTAAGGACAGTGTCTTTACTTAAATGCTGGACCGTCGGTTAATTTAGGTATACCTATATGGCCAGTGGGGACGTATTTGGTTCGATGGTGATGATGGCTTGGTACGTGGTTCCAAGCACGCCAAGGGACGTCAATTGGCATTGGTTGTTTATAATTGTGATTTTGCTATGTATAACTACTATATGTATGTCAGTCAATATTATGCTTTAAGAAATAAATTGAAAAGCTATTTTGTCAGCTATTTAAATTAAAACTCTGCGAATGCAGTTGTTCCAGGATGATACGTCGTCTATCCGATCTGGTTGTCGTGACAGTTGTTGTTTTGAACAACTAGTAGAGTGAATAAACAATTGAGTACGGTTGTTTTGCTTTTAATAATTTATAGTTATTTAAGATAATGAAATAACAGCGTTAAAAGCGTAAAATTATACAATTTCGTTAGAAAACAGTATAGAAAAATATTAAAATTCAGCATTAACCCCCAGACGTGCAACTGGGATCCTTGCAAAAATCATCTAATTTAAAAATAAACGGATATCCCGTTTTAGCTGCCAGTCCCATCTCACCCCCGTACCACCTCGCACGTGCGAGATTATACGAGGGCACGCCCGCACAGGGGATAGAAAATTTCATTTTTACGATTGGACGCGGGGGAAAGAGAGAGAGAGAGAGTGAAAACGTCTGCGCCTGTCATCCGGACGAATGTAAAAACGACGTCGTGGGAGCTGTGCACTCTGCGTGTTCATATATATATATACCTATATTTTGCGGTTTATCTGATCCGAAGCAATCAGGCGTCCGCGGCAATTGCATTATGTTAACGCGGTTACCTACCCCGTGGTGGCGGATAGAGAGAGAAAGCGAGAAAAACGAGCGACAGCAGCAGCAGCAGAAGCAGTAGTAGCGCGTAGTTTCGTCCCTGCTCTCGGCTGCTCTGCAATCTCTCATCGAGGACGTTCGTGAGTTTTTTCTTTGCTCTTGCGGCCTCTCCTCTTGACTTTTCTTCCTTCCTCTCTCTCTCTCTCTCTCTCTCTCCCTCTCTCTTTCTCTCTCTCCTCCCCTGCGCTTGTCGGGTTTATTTTTAAAGCGCACGGGCGCGCGTGACAGATGTCGTTAATTGTCTCATCGCGTCTTTAATTGGAAAAAGAATCAGCCCGCTGGCAATCGGATGTAATTAAATTTTTGCTAATTAGGATTTCGCGCTTGCGCGATTCCTCGCGGGCGTACCGCCGAGTAGTTTGCGCAACGAAGATGCTGCGATGGACTGATAACGGAGTTCGCGGTACTTCTTTCGTATGCGACAAGTATACAATACGAATCAAATGTAAGGGATATTTCGATTTTGCATTAAGAGAGGTTATTATACGATTAAATAAAAAACAGTCACTTTTTTTAATGTCCGGTATAAATAATAGGCAGTAGGTTCTTAGCTGTCAAAAATATTAATTCAAACATTAATAATATGTTAAAGTGTAGGTGAGGATTTGTTTATTTTTTATTTAAATATCTTTGTCCATGAAAAATTTGCTTTAATTTTAATCTGCATTGATAACAGGATTGTGACTATATATTTGATTATATTGTCATTCATTTATGATTTATTTATTTTGATAAGGATAACATTTTTGCTATGCACTTGTTAAATAGATAAGAAATACCAATGCTATATGAGTATAGAAGTGCCTTTCGTTAGCAATAGTGTAGGTATAAAAGTTGTAGTGGCAACACATATTAAAATGTGTATTGAAACAATTATTTACGAAAATATAAATAAATAAATAATTAAAATAGAAGAAGATGGGTAAAATACTTATTGTGATAAGTTATGTTATCTTCAATATACTGATAGTGGGGAATGCAGAATACAATTTTTCAGAGGTTTGTTTTAATTTATAATTTTTGTATTACAATAGAACATTATCACTTATATAAGAATAAAAGCAAGTAATATTTTTTAGTGTTATGATCCAGAATTTGTAAGAAGCTTGAACTATTTACTTCCTGATCATCCTAAAGTACAGACCTATATTATTGGCGCTCCAAGACGTTACTATCACTGTTACAGACTAGATATACGTGGTCGTTGGCGTAAAATTCTTGACTGTTCTTAAAGTAAATAATCGAGCCCCTAAACGTTTACGCGGCATTTTTTAATTACCGAAAATCATTGGTTTTCTGATGTTTACTCATTTCTTGATTATACATGATACCTCAAAAAATAATAAAACTGTATCTATTCCGATCTCTGTCAAAGGTATACATATAGACGATATTTTTTATATATGTTCAAAATATGTATTTGTAAAACCAAAAATCTGTTATCCATTAATCAAATTGAAATGTTCGAAAACATTTATCTTATGTAAGTCCAAAAGAAATTTTACGCAATATTTTTTTTGCATAATATTTTATTTTTTCGTTTGTGAAACATTATCATCTCTTTTTTAGTATATGATGATAGATAAATATAATAACAGAATTTACGGAATGTTATTTTTTTGCTTAAAATATAAGTAGAAAATTAGTATTAGTAGAAAGTACCTAATTTAGTGTTACCTTCATTGTTACAAATTAGATATACGTGGCCATTATCTTGAAATTCTTTACTGTTAAATCCAAATGTTTGATCTAAAAGAACAATCTCTCCCATGAGAACTTCTTCTTCATGGTAAAGAACTTCTTTACCATGTATCATAATACGTGATGTACGTTAAATAAAAGTCTTTGAGTATGTAAAGCATTTTTTACCGTGATCTTCTACAATTATTGAACTGTAACAAGGACAAATGGACATCTTATTCGTAAAATAATCCGTGTTATAATTCTATACTTTCCATAAACAGTTGATAATGCAGGGACCCTTAAAAAAACTGCAGCGTAATGCCGGGCCCAAATGTTGTCCATCGCGACTCAATTCACAAAAATGAAAAGGCCGTAGCTTACCCCATCATTCTCTCGCTGTTATTTTTTCCCTCAGCCGTCCCTTGTTTCATTCCCTTCTCAAACAGCGCGACGTGATAAGGCAAATGGGCCACGGCCTCGAGACCCCCTGACGAAAATACGCCGGTCACGTTTGATCCGTCCTTCCTCCCTTCGCTGCATCCCCAACACGAAGAGTTTTCTCATCCCCTCTTTCTCTCCTCCTCTCTGTTCTTATCTCAGCAACGCTGCGCTTTTGGTGAGTATGTATATATGTATAATACAATAGCAAGCGTCAGCCTCCGCTTCGTTCCCTCTATATAAACCTTACAGCCAAACATTCGACTATGGCTCATGGTAAAACGCGGTTAGCCATTCGGATTAACCTGCACTTCCCTGAGTCAAAGGATACGAGCGATACTCGACTATATTTGCGAGCTGTCGCCTCTGTGGCCTCTAATTTTCTTCTCCTCTCTCTCTCTCTCTCTCTCTCTCAAAGGAAATTCTCCCCGCGGCTCCTCCAGCTTTCTTATATACACGCTGGCTGGCTGTGTATCGGTATTTTGGCATCTCTCTCACTCTCGCTCTTGGTGTGCCATGCAGAGATTAATCTATCGGGGATCTCGTGCACGCGCGTAGCGGATGTTTTCTTTCTCACTTTTGGCGCTGCCTATATAGAGCTGCGCTGTCTTGTATTTTCGTTAGCTCGCGGCCGCTCGCTGCTTTCACGGTAAATTGGCTTTGTGCATGTATAAGGTCGAGGCAACGGAGCTCCTTTGGGAAAACAAAGAGACGCAGCGCTGTAGCGCTCGATTCGATTTTGCAAAATTAGTTCAAAATGTAAGGATGAAAAGTCTTGAGGGACGAGCTTTTGTTGGGATTGGTAAGTATTTACATAGGGATAGATGCAAAATCGTTGATGTTTAGTTAATGGAATGAGAAAGAAACTTGGCAATGATTTAAAACGTTGTTAACAAATTATCAATATAATGTACATCATTTTTAATGCATAAATTTAACACCAAATATGAAAGTAATTTAAAAATAACTTGGTCAAACAGAAAGTATAAAAAATTTCGATAATATTCTTTTTATTGTTGTCAATTTTATTTACTGCTATTTCACAGTATACATCTTTCGCACAGTAAACTTTATTCTAAAATCGTTCTAATTCATTTTTAGGCATGAGTTCTACTGTAACGTCTCAAAAATTAACATATAAATGCATGACATGACTTTTCAACCCGAAATGAATTACTTTTAAGTGTTTGTTATGATGTATTTACATATGTAGATATATATGGGGTCAAGTTTATTTATTTAAATATTATTTATACATGCCTTCAGGTTGATAAAACATCTAGGTGACTAAATAATTTGCTGAATAAAGCAACCAAAAGCAATGGCTATTTTGCTAAATTTTGGCGACTGTGTGCCCAGTTTTCACCGAGTATTACGTATGGAGGTATGTTGAATGTTAATGCTAAGTAAAATAAACCATATTTTTTCAAATTTGTAGCCAAGATAAATTAATATATAATTTTATTCACTATGAATATCGATAAAAAACGTAATTTCATCAACTTTTTACTTTTCAAATAACAGTAAAAATTATTGTAATCATTAATATGTGTGTGTTTTAGAAAACTTTTCAAATATTTTAGCTTTCATTACTGTGTGTTAAGGGTTGTTGCAATTTAAAATTTCATAAACAATTATGGTGGCCAGAGCTGGAGATACTTTTTGTAATCGTTAAAAATCAATTTTGTTATTTTTCAAATAACATATTATTTTTGCCATGATTGAAAAAACAAATCCACTTTATTGTTAATACTGATCTAACCGATACCGTATAAAAGAATATAGGGTATCTATAAATATGTTTCTCGGTCCGAAGGAAAAAAAAAATGGGTTGCTAAAAAGCTCGGGCTTTGAAACTCGCGCGGGCGCAGCGTGTATTACACACGCTTCGCGAAATCGCAACTGACGGTGAGATGACGCGCGCAATTTGCTGGCCATTCGAGACCGTCCGGGCAAACACACGCGGTCTTTGCCTATATATATGCATCGACTCGAAATTATTCCAGCGTGCATCGTCGTTGAGGCCAAAGTTAGTTAAACCGCGCGGCGTCACTGCAAGTTTCACATCGAGGCGCGAGGCGTTTCAATCTCGATGACTTGGCACAGCGCGGCTCTACTCGTGTATTCGTTCTCTCAAGGCTCTCGCTCTGCATGTCAAATTGTATATACCTGCCTGCCTGCCTGCCTGCCGCCATCTCTTACTTTCAAGCTGCCGATGTCGCCGTCTAATGACTTCTGCACGCTGGTATTTGCAGACCTGGAATAACGTCTCTTAATGATGGCTAGATACTAATATTTATCAAGTATATGGTAGCGACCAACGTTTTCGTTTATTTGTGTGACTGGGAGCAATTTTGCCAGAATATGTATATGAAAGTCAGATTTGGCAAAGTTTTAAGGGAAAACCTTTTGAAGTTTAAATTTCTTTAAATGAGGCGATTCGAGTAGTTGCGAAGTTTAAAGGGCAACAGGAATTAAAAGGAATCTTATCCTACTTGAATATTGGAAACTAAATAGTAATGATCATTAGAAAGAAACATTAGTAACTTTTCGCAAAAGTATATTTTAAATTTGTTTAGTTTTCTTTCATCAAGCTTGATCAGTTCACGATTAAAGTTCACGAATAATTTACTCGTTTACCTTCTTTTAATTATACTTATTTTTAATTATATTTCATGAATTTATAGATTTTTCACGTCATTTGATTAAACCGGTTCGGTAATTTGTAAGGAATTGATTGATGAATCATTTATTTCGATAACGATAACATTTTTGCTAAGTACTTATATTTCTCAAATAGATAAAGTATAAAATGCAATATTAACTGAGCAGCTTTTGTATTAGTATAACAGTGCAAGTATTAAAGCTACAGTGAGAACTACGTGTATTGAAAAGTGTATTAAAACAATTATTAACACAAAGATAAACAAATAATTATAATAGAAGAAGATGAATAAAATACCTATTGTGATAATATCTGTTATCTTCAGTATACTGATAGTTGGGAATGCACAACACGATTCAGAAGTTAGTTTTAATTTATAATTTTTGTTTTATAAAGGACTATTAACGCACTTTAGAATGAAAGTAACCAACCATTTTTAGTGTTACGATCCAGAATTCTTGAGAAGCTTGGGATTGACCCATTCACATTCGGATCTGGAATTTTTAACTGGATATGAATGGTCCAATTCACATCATATACAAAAATATCGCAAACAACCGCAGCGACACGAACCAAAATTACTGATTATTGATGCTCCAGTGCGCTGTCCCCATTGTTACAAATTGAATAGACGTGGCAAGTGTCGTAAAATTCTTAACTGTTAAATAACAAGGTTGTTTATATATAAAAAAAAACAATATGATTAAAGTATAACATATACATATGTGAGTTACATTAAATAAAAGTCTTTTGAGCATATTAATTATTTTTTATGCCGTCATCTCCTGCGATTAATACTATATGAAACATAAAAATCTTTGTAATGAGCAATGTATAATTTTTTATATAGTTCATTTGTAATCGTATAATATACTATAATTTGATTACAATTTCTGTATTAATATGAATTTAAGTCATAGCTTCAGTTCCAAGATTCTTCGACTAACCCCACTGACTAACTTTTATCAGCATCGAATACCACCGATAACTTATCGAGACTTTAAAAAATATATTTTTATTTTTAGAAACGTATTCTGACAAGCACACCCATTACCTTTATTTTCACGTCATTTACAGCAATCCCATGACCAAACACTCGCGCACCCTTCCACGCAATACAAACTCAATCGCACAACACTCCTAAATCTGTTTTTCAAGACAACAATTCACTGCGGGCGGCTCTGCGCGCGCAACCGCGCCTCTATATAACCCTCTCGTCCCTCGCACTCACGTACGGCCATAATAATCCTTCCCCTCACCCTTGGCTTCAGAACAATTCAGACGCCCGTACATATACATATATATATATATATGCCTACATTGCCGCTACTGCTGGCGTCTTCGACGCGGGGCCAATCAATTGCCGCGCGGCGTACATCCTTCGCAATCGGCGCGCGGACGCGAAGCAACCCTTGCCTTCACCGCTCTATACTGCTGCTGCTGCTGCAGCCTCGTTCTTATGCGCACGGGGTGTCGGCAGCGGCCTATACGCTCCCCGGGGCTTTTATGGCTTCGAGACACGAGGCGCGAGTGGTATAAGGGAATCGACATGCAAAACACGCGCGCCCAGACACGCTGGAAAGGAGAACGGGGTGTGGGTGGATGGGAGAGAGAGAACACACGCGAAGAAGGCGAGAAAGCCACACGAGGCGTTTCTCTCTGTCCGCGCGTCGATAGGGATTTTTATGAGATTATAGACCGAAATTCGATCGCCTTTAAATGACGCTAATCTATTTTATTAGGCGCGTGTTAGACGCGACGACTGGAGTAGTCCGTACGTGTATAGTTCACCCGCAGAGTGGAGGCCAAGACGGCCCGCCGAGTGTAACGATCGAGGGGAACGAGAAATGGTTTTATTATGGAGCGATGGTACGTTTTATTCTTAGAATAAATTAAGATATAATCTTTCGCACCTTTTTTAGTGTTCGTTGAATAATGAAGAAGTAATGGTACTTTTAGAAAAAAAAAATTAAAGTTGAAATTTTGAAAAGATAGCCATAAGATGACCATTAAATTTGCACTTTAATAGTATCTAATTTATTATATAAAATATTAGAAAATGTTTTTCCAATGCACTATTAAGCGAGTCCTATTCATTCAGTTCGCCAAAAATAAATTCTGTTTTCCATTATAATAATGTTTACACACACCAACATACATAAATAACAAAGTGAATTTCCCCAAAGTTGATATTTATTTAATAAAAATGATGGCTGTAAAAAAATCTTTTAATTAATATACCCATGGCACCAACTAACCCACCCAGTAACGGGAGAAAGATCTGCCTATTCAGGAATACTTAATGAAGTTCGAAGATGTATAAGAGAGGCCTCAACCAACTGGCTGCTCCCCTGCTAGCTATTTGACATTTTTTTAATGGCAACCAATGAGAGGCAAAGAGAGAGAATAAGTACGAGGGTCGCGAGAATAATTCGAGTGTTCTCGAATGCGCGTAGCACGCCATGCAATTTGGGCTTTCAGAGATGGGGTTAAGGGTTGTTCTGGCGGTTGTACCGTTCTAAATTTGACGCTCGCATGCATACGTTTTCTGGGTAGATTCGACGACGGGAGCTGGCCACCGGTTACGGGCAATATCCCCCCGTGGATACACGTACTTCTAATGAAATCGGCGCGACAGCTGCTTCGCGCGACCGTCGCGGGCGTGGGCCAAAAATCTGTACCCACTCTGGTCGGCTGTCGAAACGTCGCGCATGTAAACGGTGTAAAGGGTTGAAAAGGCTTTTCATTCAATTTGACGCAGATGTAAAATGTAAAAGACTTTTATAATGTCGAGTAAAATATCGTATATGTGAATGGTAGTTGACTTTGTTTTCGTTATATGGTTTGCAAGTTAGTTGTGTATTTTATTTCTTAAAAAATAATTCAATAATATAGATTGCTCAAGTGTAAATAACATTTTAACTGAAATTTTTAAGTTTTAAGTTGGAAAGTTCGGGAAGAAACTGCAATGTTTTAACCTTTTGAAGCCTTTCATTTAGTTTTTTTTTATTTTGTTAGTGTTTTCTTAATAATACGGATTATGGGCCCATAGTTTTCAATTCATAATAAGATTATAAAACTCCATCTAAGGGTTTGGAAAACTTTTTAATAATTCATGGAAACAGTTCTATACGATAGCAAGCCTTATTGATTTATTTGTTCGTAAATGTATTGATTTTAAATAAATTTGTTGACCTTTAGACAAACCAATGGAAAACTTGTTTGAAAGTTGTGAATTTTTTATTTTCAACATTGACTATATATATTTAATAGTAAATTCTTTTTATATGATAAACTTGGACAGTCCATAGATCGCGAGTCCAGACCAATTTTTTTTACCATATCCGGGCCAAAAATGTCACATTCGCGGTTTGAGCTGGGAGTGAAAGTGGTACTTTCGGCGAGAGTATAGTGAAAATCAACTATTCTTTGTAATATAAAAAAACAAAAGTAAAAAAATTAATTTGCGATACAATAATAAAGGAATCGTTTATACAATGTTTAATGTGTTATGTCTTATGTTCGATTAACTATAACACAATGCAATGAATTTTTACGATAAAATTTGATTCTGAAGTTCAGAATACCCAGTATTAAGTAACAATGATCAGATTTCATAACGTTTGAATATATCGGATTGTCTTTCCATATTGCGTTTCGATATTGATTTATAACTTTCGAATATTTTCCACAGCTTTAGATTTAATAGTTGTTCGAATCTAAATTTATCGTAAAATGAAACTATATATAACAAAATATATTTATGCCATTTGTTAAAGAAATGCTAATATAATCCTAAATTTAAATAAAACATTAATCATCTTAATTTTTTACCATAATTTTTTCAGACTATTCGGCTGGCCTTCCAATAAAACTCTAGAGCTGCTTAAAGTTTTTAGCATATGGAACAACAAAATACTAGGACCTAGTTAAACCTTCCACCGCAAACAGCACGTATAATGCGTTTAACAAATGAAGTATGCGCAATTCGCCTCGTTGCTGTAACGCACGCGCATTTCTGCATAAACTGCACGACGAGAGTAATCGCGTGGCGAAAATTTAATATCAAGCACTTTCCTCTCGCGCACTATTGGATATCAAAATATTCAATGTTTTCTGTCCTCCCTTTCTCTCGTCATCCGGCCGCCTTTTGACCTCGATTCCTGTGCACACCCAATTTTCTCGCGGCGATATATACGCTCGATATGTACAACCAGTTTAAAATGTTAAAAGGAGAGACGAGCAAAAAATAATGGGGAGAGGGAAAAATAGAAGATAGAAAAGCGAACCACTCCCTTTTTCAATGAAATTACCTCGCGGTAACATGGATTTTTTTAGATAAAAATATCCACGGGCGCGGGAAAGTCTTTGAAACAGGATGATTCTATATACTGTCATAATATACCGAGAGTGTGTTTCAAGCAATACGAGGTTTAATCGTTCGGAGAAATGTCGGGTAAAGGTTTGCGATATTGTTTTTTCTCGCCTCAGTGAGCTGTGTACAATAAAATTTAATAATTATTTAAACGTACATTTCGACAGACCATTCGATTTCCTTTGTTTACTTTGACTTGTTTTATTGGAAGGATTTCAGTACGACGCGTTTAACGCCAATCGAACTTTATTTCCATTATAAATTGTCTACTGAATATTACAAAATGCAATTTTAACTACTGGGTTAAAGTTCATTAAACAAATACACATATTTATAGTCTATAAATTATTTATCGCGCACTATGTCAATGAAATATAAACACCAAGTTGACGGAAATAATTTTGAAATCAGTTTTCATATGACAAATTTTAATATTTTATTATATTCACTTTCTAAAATCTATAGCAATTTCTCTCAAAGTCATTCGCGATATTTCATAATACTTTGCGTTTCTTATTCAAAGCAAATGAAAATTTTATAAATATATAATAGCAGTTTGTAACGTATATCGTATCATTACGTAATAACACATTGGTCAAGGGCATGTTTATAAAGGTTGAATTTTCGATGTACAACGGGCTCCCGTTGTTAATGGTCAGTCTTGCACGGGTGCAATATTGCCGACTCCCCCCGTTGCACCCTAATCACCTGTTTGCAACTGTACGCCACGACCCGCCTCCCGCTGACGCCCTCGTCGTTCCTGCCGCTGCTTCCGTTTCACCCTCCACTTAACCTTAACGTCATCAAAGTCTTATTATTCTGTCTCTTGCTTACTCACCTTCTGCATCGGCGTAATGGTAATCAGATAAAATCATTATTTTTCCGCAAATCCGGTTTCCAACGTTATCAAAGATTTATTCAAGCACCAACGGTTATTTTCAAAATTGGGTTGAAACATTTCGTTAGAGAGTAAAATATTTATCTAGTAATGTGAAATTTTCCTGCGTGTGCTTGAATTAAAAAAAATATATTTTAATTAAAAATAATTAATGTTGCTGCTTTTAAGTGTGTAAATATATAAATAAAGTTTTCGAATATCGTATAAAAATATTTACCACACTTTACATAATTAATGTGGTTGGCGTATACCGTGCTATTCAAAAGAGTATTTGAATAACTTTTTTAATTGAAAAACCACCTATAATAAATGAAAAAACCAATACATCTATTTACATCTATCATAAGGATATACGATACTACAGTGCTCCTCATAACAGCGAAATTGAAAGCATCCACTCCGAATCCAATATACCTAACTTATAAAAGGGCAACGAAAATTTGAATTCCGTATGCATTATTTTGTACAGTCCCAGAGAAATTTACACACCAGGACGATTACAATTCCAGCGGGTCAATTATTTACATCGACGTATAATTACGCTCGTGAATCATTGAACTGGCGCGCTTGCTCTCCGTATATAATAATTACTTCACCGAACGTTTGCTTATGTGTGTGTGTGTGCACTAGTACCATCGTCGTCATCATTGCCTCCCTCACCCTCTGCGCAAAATGACACGAATATTCCAATTAGCCACGCGTATATACATGTATACCCGGGAGCACGCGTGACCCCGGATCACGCATACACGACCGTTTCACACGTGCGTATCATATATATATACGTATATATTGATGCTCGATGAATTTTTAATTATTCGCAATAACCGCGTTTGGGTAAATGGGGTCAAATTGGTCCTTTCCTCCCTCTCTTTTCTCTCTCGCTTGCAAATAGGTCAAATCAATTTTTATATACGTGGTATCTGCGCGGGTGGCAGAGCAGAGTGGCGTAAAAAAAAGCGTAAACGTGATGAATATTCATCGGCATACCTTGCCGGTGTTATTCGCGGTCGGGCTACGTTCGTGATTGCACTTGATTATATGTATAATTATATAAATTCGTTAAAGCGACGGACTCGAGTTCACAGTCGACGCTTTATTGGCGCGCGGACGCGGCGATTGAAGATGACGAACGATAACTTGATTTATCGAGGCGTTTCGGTTCATTGTTCGCGCAGAGATGTGGTTTGTAGAATTTTTCATTGGCGATTAATTATACTTTGTTGCGATTAAGTTGCTATTGAGCATTCAGAAACGTTATGAAATCTTTATACTGCGGTGGAGCTTGCGGGTTCATGAGAATCTAGTTTGTAATGAAGAAAAAAAAATTTCAAATTATTCTTTTGTTAGAACTATAATATTTTTTTATTGTAAAGAATTGAAGAATATTTAAAAAACTCATTGTTTATAAATATTTTCGGATTACACAAATAAAAACTATGAATTATTATATTTCATCTTCATTACCCCGCACTTCGTAATTTCGAATGGTGGACGACCCTAGAATTAATGCAAATCAGATCTACCTACCATGTATAATATCTAATCACGAAAAGCGAAACTGTTTGTCGACTATTCAAACGGTATCTAAGCAAATAAGCAGATTAATAAAATCCACCTGTTCCCACCGTTATAGAAATAGAATTCACGTAGCAACGTCAATTTTTGCGTCAACTCACTCGCCGGAATCATTTATTTTTCTCTGCCACGAGACCTTGCCGCCCCCTCGTGAATATTCAAACGGAAGGCTGCACATTCAAAATGCGACAGTTCGCCAACGCTCAAAAGCTCCCCCCATTCCTCGCTTTTTCTGTGGTATAATAACACGATTTCCGAAAATCATGCTAGAGGGACAAAGGAACGGGAAAACGACGAGTACGAAGATCCCCCGTAATCCGGATGGTATAAATCAGAAAAAGTAACATCCATCATCGTGCGAACGTATATATATATATACGTTGCACGCGGTGTAGAACGAGGCGTTTCTTTAAGGGTAAGAGTAATTGCCCTACCTCCTCCCCGCAAGTAGCGACAAAAAATATATAGAAGTCCGGGAGCAGTGGTGGCGGTGGAGAGAAAAGAAGCAGCGAGGAACACGAGAGATAGAGAGAAGACGGAGCAGGATGAGATGTGTAAGTGTGGCAGGAGGGAATCGATACGCGCGGTGTACGTCTATTCCATCTGGAATTGTCTGTGTGTGGTTGGGAATTGAAAAATTATAGAATCATTCGCGAGCCGATAGTTTATTCATGAGTTTGAATATTTTAAATTTTTATGCAATTTTTCTTATGTGCATGTGTATAGCGTTAATTTTGAGCTACACATGATAGGGTATAAAGACAGTTGGTGAGGGTAAGAATAATTTGTATCAGCATATTGCGTAAGTAGCATTATTAGTAGAAATATTATAGAGAAGTGTTAAGATATACTGGAAAGTTTAATTTTTGTTGTTTTTTTGCTTGAAAAAGATGGTTTAATTTGTAAATAAATATCAACATATTTCATATAAAAATCCTAAAGTATTACGAAATAAAATAAGTTTCTAAGATATTTTTAGTAATAATCATTTTCTGCCTAATCCACGTTAAATACACGCAATTTGAACCTTTTGAACTTTCTAATCGCCGGATCAGACGCGAAAAGCTGCCACGAGCACAAGCACGCGTTTGCACGCATTTGCAAAAGCTGGAAAGACATAGTGAAAGGTAAAGAGCCAGAAGGGTCCAAGAAGATGACGATGAAGACACCCGTAGAGCCAAGAGAAGGTAACGGCAAAAAATGGATCTGCGCAGTGAATGTGCGCGAGGGGCGGGGTTGTGGGTCGTTAGCCCGTAAGACCGAAAGACTTTTAACACAGACACTAATTATCGCGTTGCATTGTGCGCGCGACACTTTAACACGCGCGCGCGTGTGAGAACGTGGGAGAGACTCGACGATTTTTCTTTCTCACGCGCGCGACTGAGAATTTCGAAATTTTTCTGTGCACGTGAGCGGTTCTTGAAGTTTCTCGAGAAGCATCGATATATATACTGCCAACTAAGTCGTCTGGCACGTATAGGGTTTCGATGATTTTGAGTTGTTTCCTCTTCGCGTTAATGGCAGATTTTACAGATGGGAAAGTAAAGAGTGAAGTTTGCCGTTATTTATGAATATTTTGAAAAATGTGCCTTTTTGTGGTATGTATTATTTTTTATATACTTTTTGTAACATTTCGCAATAAATATGGTTTCATCCCACAAAAAGTAAAAAAGTATTTTGTATGTTTAATAGTTCAAAATTTTAAATAAAAAAGAGACGTCGAAAACCTACTACTTGTAACAAGTAAATGTTATAAATCAAATTAAACATTTTAATTCAAATAAACGTACCCCAAACTTTGTAAACAAGTAAATAATTTTTTAACGATAATTATGAATGAAGATTAGATCGAGCTGTAAACAGATTTATTAAACCACTTTTTAAATACTAGACATGTTATCGTGGGCCAATAAAATTTTACATGTCCATTTCAAATCGACCAATCACAATCATTAGAGGTGACAATCTCAAGTCCATCTCTTTTTTATGTTAGAATTGAATTTATGGTACACCGTACGTCACATATATAGGTATATATATATATTTTTTTTTTCAAACGTATATATAGCAGATACATCAGGACACTCTTGAATAAAGTAAGCGAGCTTTCAATAGCTAATGCAATTTGAAGCATTTATAGTATCGTCCTATTAACATTTTAATAAAGAGACCCACTCGATTATCCGATCGGGTTTCCTTCCCCAACCGCTAGATGATAAAATCCCAAGTTTACTTTCTCAGATCTCTTTCTTTCCCTCTTCCCCCGTTCTCTCCGACTCCAAAAAGAAAATATTTAATAAGTAAACTTTCTCGAGTATAAAAGTTCGAGGCCAGCAGCGGCAGCCGAATGCAGAGAATGCTCCCCTCCTCCATGGTGTATTACTCTCCTTTATCGGGCAAAAAGTGGAGAAGGAACTTCGCTTACCTTAATAAGAGATCGCAAAGAAGGCGACCTCAGCAGCACGCGACAACGGAGGGAAGAGAAAAAAGCGAACGATGTACCTCCTTGACTTCTTTCCCGCCTCTCTTCGCGGTCGTTGTTACTTGGCCTGGCGAAGCAACCGCTTCGGTAATCGAGAAACAAAGAAGCTTCAGCCTGTATATACACGCAGGAACCGTGATGCACCCACACATATAGCCACCGTATAGTGCATCCATCGACTAAATATACATGACGCAAAAAGGTGATGGCCCACATGGGTGGTCACCATGACGACCACGGGTATCCCGCGACGCCCGGGATTCGACCCCCTTTTTTCGCGAGCCCCCGCGAGTGTATATATAACCCGATAGGTGTACTTCGCTTGGGTATACACACTATACGCGTGTACCTCTTCAACCCTTTGTCTTCGCGCGGTACTCCCTTTACGAGCTTTGTGCCCTATTTTCCTCCAGTTTCCACTCCTCCTCTTGCCGCACAGCTTTTAATTGGAACTCTCGTTACGCTGGGATGTTTAACTTACGCGTCGAAGGATTTTATTTTTCCTGGAAGAGCAAAGAAGAGAGAAAAAGGAGGGAGAAGTAGAGGCGTGCACGTCGCTTTTCGAAATCACATTTTCCGGGTAAATGTTTGAAAGAGAATACTGCTGCTGCTGCTGCCGTTGCTCGGTGTGAGCTCGGAAGATTTTACGGGGAAAAAGCTCCCGCGGACTCTCGCTTCTCCACGGAATTTTATTATTTTTTAGGAAAACGAAGCGTATTATGGGACGTTGCGTTTAAAATTATGAGGTTCCGCGAATTTTTAGAGCACAGTGGTTGGTATGAAGTTTACCAATTAATTGTTTGAAACTGATGTAATTGATTATGTAAATGCATCACTATAGGTTTAACAAAATTTCGTTTTTAAGAGAATTTATTTTATTTTAAGATAGAATTGGTCTATTATTTTATTTTAAATTGAGATAAATCGTATGAGTATACAAATTTAAAAATGGAAAAAAAATTACCGACAACGAAGATCTCATTATAGAAAATTAAAATCTACCCGGGCAGAACAAACAACCCCGTCGAGCTTTCATAATTTGCCATTATTTTATTTCGCATTTCAAGCGTTAAATTTCCCATAGAGAGGAACTAAATTTCGCGACCGCGAAAGCTCTGCCCTTCTCCCCCCTGCATCGGCGCGCAAATAAAGCCGCGTAATTTAATCTAAATGTAAATCCCTCATTCGGTGCGAGTACGCGCGCTTTATTCCGAGAGGACTCGTCCGCCACTTTTCTCTCCGCATGCGGAAAGTAATTCAAAGATTCGGGCGTAACAGTTTCAAAAGTCGCGGAGGATAAGATACGCCCGCTTGCCTGTATACTGTATATATATATATGTATTCACGTACGCGGTACGAATGCTCGAGAGCGAACGCACTTTCCTATACGCGTGTTATTTCCTTTGCGATTCCAGACAGCCAGTCGCGTCTGGAATTTTCTCCCTCTCGCAGACGCAGCCGCATCGTACGCCCCATTATACTTCGTAATTCTTTTCAGGATTCTCGCAAGCTTGTTTTGCGCTAGTTTTATCACGATATGCGCGAGCGAGATGAAGGATATTTCCCTAGCGAGTTCGAATGACTGATTGTTTATTAGTGCGAAGATAATTTTTATAAGTTAGTTTTTCTCGTTGCACTATAATTTGGGCACTGGTGTTGTACCAAATGTTTGTATGCGTAAGAAATTGTGTAGGAGCAAAGTAAAATGTATAAAAGGTTTTCCGTGTACATTATTGTCAGAAAGATATGGATTGTATATATCTATTACTAGCTATTGAATTATAAAATTGGGAAAAATACCGTGATAGTTTGGTAAACGCGAAACAACTAAAAAAGTTAAGAAACCTTATTTGTGACAATTGATAAAAATTACATTATAATTCCTATAATTTTTATCACTATACTTTTTAACAATTTCACAACCAAAATCCCATCGACTCGTCTATCTACCTCGCCACGTTAACTCTTCTATCCATCAATTCCACTAATTCAACCGCCAGCCTAATCCAGCCCTACCCTCAATCCGGTCAATTCAGGAACGTCGATTCCTCATTGCCGCACGCAGCCGCTACTAAACGCCTGATAAGCGCAGAGCAGCCTCTCAATCGGTAATATTTCGCGCGGCCACGCGGAAATTGCACCATCAAATTCTGGCCACATTGAGGGTCAACAGCAGTGCATATATATGTATGCGGGCCGTGGCAGCGGCGGTCATGTAATAGCCTTGAAAGTAGGATAGCACCACGTATGGTCAGCCCGCGACGCGCGTACCGCCTACAATTAGAGAAACTGAGTGAGGGGAAGGATGTGACGATGTGGTAATGGCTCGTGTCGAAGGGACATTACGTAAAGGCACGCGTTTCCTGCAAGTTTTTCGCAGTGGTCGCTAAGAGAAGGGCAGTTTTTGCGAGTGTTGGACAGAACAAGAGCAGTGTGTGGCTAATCCGTTTTGGTTATTAGGTGGTCGCCGTGCTGCTTGTCACGGGCTCTGGTTTCTTCAGGACAGAATTAAAGGGTGCGTAATTGTTAGCTATTGAATAAGCGCGGTAACAATTATCTTTAACACTTGTATAAGTAAACGTTTTAAGGTAATGTGTGTGCATAAGTATTCTTTTTATAATAACTTTTCTGCAGGCAATATAATTTTATACTAAACTGTCAGAGTTTAAGTATATACATATACACACAAATGCATCGCTTAATTCTTTTTGCGTATATATACCAAGTTTACGACGACACATCGCTTACCGAAGGCCAATATAATTCAGCATACGTCGGGAAACCAAAGAGAACTATAAAAGCAGGGAACAGCGGAAGGAAATGAAAGGGAATAAAAATACGCACTGGGCGAAAGATAATTCGAGGTAGACTCGGAATAGACGTCGCAGGAATTTCAACATTGAGGGAACCGAAGAAGCTCGCGCGAGGAATTGAAATGCAATCGCTAAATCTCACAGGAGCTGTTTGAGTTCGTGCTCCGACATCAACTTCTATGACTCCACCTCCCTCCACTCCTACTTTCTATTTCCCTTTTTCTTCCTCCTCTTTCACTTCTCTTTCTCTCGTCTTTCTATGCGTTTTTCACTCACTTTATCGTAGTATCTATCGTTCTATTGCATGCTATCGTTTCTTCTTTATCTCCTCAACAATTTGTTTTTTAATGAAATGTACAATTAATATGGGTTTTAATAAAATATTTTATATAAAAATATTGTTCACTAGATGTAGTTCAAAATTGAAAATTATTCAAATTTTTATATAAAACATAATATAACAGATATTTTATTTAATTTTCTCAATTTATGTAACATTTCAACTCTTACTTTAAAATGCCATGTAATATTCATTTTATTATTTGAAACCTGCACATATCATGCATTACAAATGGCATTTTATATATAATATTCCAAACTCTACTGTTTACCTGCGACATAGTATATTTTAAGTATTTTATGGTATTAAATTATACAGTGCTTTATTTTTATGAGCACTGTTTTGCATTTTTCCCGCTTCTCTTATTTCCCTATTCGTTTCTATACGGCGGCTCTTCGTTTCATTTTCCAAATATCCCCCCGCTGGCTAACGCGGTAGAAGCTTATTTTATATTTAGGTATTTGCTAACGCGACTGGATTTAGTAATGAGGCGGGGCTTCCCAAAGGATGAGGCGAAATTACGGGCCGAATACGAGGTCCCGCCATAAGAGCCTGACCGCGCGAAACCCGACGAAACTCATACGGAAAGCAAATTTCCAATTATTAGCCTTTCATTTCCCCTCTTTTATGGGGCAATTTTATGAGTTGTAGGATTTTCGTGGCTATATTTTGATAATACTAGAATTTAGCTTTTATGGTTATTAGATCTTATATTTTATATCTTAAATAGTAATTTTCTCCTTTTAGTATTTAATATACCTATCGATGGAGATGTATAAAATTATAAGTTATTTTTCAATTATACTTTTTTCAACAATATTCTTTTAAAATTATAATTACTTATAAGGATATTTCATATTTATCACATCAAATACAATTTATGTGTAATATTTTGTCTAAAAGACACAGTTATAATTTAACTTCCTCCAAAGCTAATATTCCTTTCATGAACTCTTATACCTAAAAAGTTTTCTCAGAGATGATTTATGCAATAAAATACTTTCTTTATTTAAATTAATATGGAAGAAATTCAATCGTTCATTCAAGTAAATTTTTATTAGACTGATATACAGCTTTTATTATATTATAGTGAGAACGAAAATCGTTTCAGAATAAAAAACGTTTGAAAAATGTACCCCTTCCCGCTAAAAAAAACTCCAACGATCCCAGTATAATGTCAAATATCTCGTACCCCGACTTCCCTCTTCCTCGTGATATACGACCAGCATCGAAAATACAACAAACGAAGCGCAAAAATCTAAATTTTCCGGCCACCGTTCCCCTTTATACCGGAAACCTCAACCTTCCCCAAAAACCTTTCCTATACTGCACACCCTCTCGTTTTTACATTCCCGAATATTAATCGCTCCATCATACATGACGCCGACTATACTCTCTCTCTCTAAAACACACCCTCTCGCACTCTGTCGCACCCCAGTGTATAGCGGCCGCCACTGTTTTGAGCCTATAATCCAGCCCTCGAGAGAAACCAGCCACGCACCCCCATATTCGAAAACGCCACTTATGCCGAGATACATACATGTATGCGCGCTTTGTATTGCGGCGAAAAAAAAGGAGTAGAGGAGGAGAAGGGTCGGTGAACGTTAAAGGATCAACGATCGCGCGCCGTACCCTTATGCAGTGTGCGTGCGAGTAGGCAAGCGCAGGTACTTCCGGCGCGTCGTCTCGCCTTTCGAATGCACTTGGCGCCGTGATTTGAAGCCGAACAAGAGAGAAAAAGAAGGGACATACGTCGGCAAGAAAAAAGTGAAGCAGATTCGATAAGTCGAGCTTTCGGACGAGAGAGAAAAAGTTATGTACGTGGATTACGCATAAGAATCTTGAACCAGAGGGTCAGTATATTTCGCGGGATGTGCTGGCTTAGAAGAAAGAATTGTGTACCGATGAAGATTTTGGAGGTTATTGTTAATATTGTAAGAGATTGTTTGTTTTATTCGAAATAAAAAGTGTTTATTGTTTGTTACTCATAAAAATAAATTGTATGATCTGGAAAAGCATCTTTATTATTTATTTCTATAACGCTTAATGGGCAAATAATTTTCAGGACAACAGTATTACTTGACATAGGAACAATTTAACCTGTACAAACATTACTTACAGAATTGATTTCCAATAAATTTATTCCCTCAATTACCACGAAACATTTTGCTGTTTATTATTACTATTTTATCGGAACACGCAAAGTCAGTCTCACTCATTTCAAAAGTCATCAAGGTAGACATTTAAAATTAATTGAAATATTGATACTTTTATCAAATATTTAGTTTCACGTAGTGTTATCATTAAAGTAAATGCTCTCTTTATAATTACAACATTAATACTTCTTTATCACGGTAAATCACGCCCCATCCTCCCTGTAATAACAAATTCAAAGTTTTCAGCATAAAAAACTGTCATCCTCCCAGGCAAAAAAAAAAAAAAAAGCGTAAAAGCGAAAATTTGATAAATTACGAAAAAAACTCAAACCCTCACGCAAAAAAGAGACAGAGACAGCTCGCACTTTGAGTCTACACGAGGCAAAGCTCGCAGCAAACTGCACGCACTTCCCAAAAGTCAGACTCGACACATACACATATATATATCCACATTGCACACACAGAGGAAAAACGCGTCGAGCGCGTACAAACGCTTTTCGCGACTTCTCTTTAGTTCTTCATTTGTCGCTCGTGTCGTCAGGATCATTCGCGCACATTGGTATATGTATGCGTTTGCGCTGAAAGGAATTCCTTATGCTCGCTCCTCTCTAACGCATAATGCGCTAGCGCGTCGCGGTTTTTCCTCCCGCTTCTCTCGCCCTTTCGCGACTTCAAAGACGCTTTAGTCGCACATATATATATATATATATATATATATATACACACGCGTGAGCTCGGATTTTTCGTACATCGGCGCGCCGCTCTCTTTTTTCCCCGCTCGCGCGTGCACTTTCTCATAATAATATCGGCTTTTGGCTTTCTATATGCGCTGGCGCACATATCAGGGCGCGGCCTTCGAAAAAGCGAGGGAATATATGTATAAAGTGGCACTTTCGCCACCCCGAGATCGTGCCACACGACGACTTATCGTAAATACACGGATTTGGATTATATTAGGGAGCTTCCCGACGCGCTGGCGCGCGATACTTTGAATCCTTACATGTTTATCGGGACGCGGTTTTGTGCCGTACAATAGAGGGAAGACTAATCGTGCTTTAATTTCAAAGATCACGTTCTTCACCTTGTCGCAAGATTATAGAGCGAATTTAAATCGCTATAGCAGAGATTGTAGTAAAGCGACGACAGTGGAATATAAAATTCATCAAATGGTGGCTATGGACTTTAAAATTTCTTCTTTTTTTTATGTTACTCGCATGGCCCTGCTGCCGGAAGACGTTTAAAGTTTTTTATTAGCACTCGTCGTATAAAAATTCACGGCAAAAAATGCTGAGCTGGCCGAAAAATTTTTTACAAACGATAAAACTTTGATTCTGCGTACGGCTACAGCGTCTATATACGTTGGCGTTGCCATGATATTTTTGCCCGCGAGCTTTGTGGTATTCTGAAGGAATTTCTGAAACTCATGAATATTAATAAAGCATGAGTTGTAGTTTGTATATCGTTACGACGATTATGTGGGCTTAAAAGAAAACCGAGTGTTTTGCATAAGTGCACTAAATAGAAATTTTGTATAGGTAATGCAACCACATACGCGAAACTTCTAAATTCAAAGAAGGGTATTAAAATAAAATAGATTAAAGTTTTCTACAAACTTAATAAAATCTATTCAGACCACCGATCGCTCCACTACAGATATTTTTCCAATTTTTTTTTTTTTCATTGCGATCAATTCTCCGTAGATGAGCAGCTTAATTTATTTGAAACGGTGCCGATAGGCACTTTGCTCTCACCAATAATTCCCTGTGCGGCTGCGGTTGACCTGATTAGAAGTACGCGCATTTACCACGGGATTATATATATATATACACACACACACACACACACACACACACACACACACACACACACACACACACACACACACACACGTCGTCCGTGATACGGGGCCGAAGGGAAGCCGCAGAAAAACCGCACGGAATAGAGCCATAGAGGCGAGAGTTACAATCAAACGCTGATATATACGATAATCAGTTATTTGTAAACATCTGTATTAACCTGCGCTTCGTCAGCCGGCTTTCAATAAGCTGATGGTGGTATACTTACTAATAACACGATTGCACTCAGTAATTGTGGGTTACGCGAGTATACGATTGTATACAATTATTGAGATCAAATGAAGCATATTTTTTTTAATAGTACAAACGTTGTTAAAACATATAATATATAAATTTAAATTGGAACTTACGTAATGTTGACAACAATTTTTACTATAGATTTATAAAAATGTGCTGACAGTATAGTCCACATAGTTTAAGTTATAAAGAAAACAGTTCACTGTCGTTCTATGTTTATCATGAAAGGTATTAAAAATAACTTGTAAATACGTAAAACTAATTTTCACATAAAAAATCTACTAATGCAGAAAATAGTAATCGATTCAATTGCTTCCTTGCCGTGATATTAAAAAACTTTTCCAAGATATAAACTCAATCTTGGTAAGGTAAATTCGATTTCGTTGTTGATACACATGGAAACTTCACGAACTAAGGTCGTACGCACAAAAGAGGTGTAGAAAAAGTAACCCTTGAATTACAATACTTTTACGTCAACATCTATTCTTCTTTTTCCTCTTTTTCTTGTCCCGACAGTTCCTTTATTCACCTTCGAATAGACGCAATCGCATAAGTCAAAGATACGCTTCACCACGCACCCCATTAGATCCTTACAATTTAACAGAGTTCATACATACACACATGCGTATATAAAAACACACACAAATACACACGCGTTCGGTGATCCGCAAAATCTCAAACCCGAGAAAAAAAATATATGTATACCCCGACGTTTCTCAAACGCTCGTTACAGAGTTACTTTGGCTGCGCGCACTCTTTTCCACCGTTAACATCCCCTCTTCTCTCTCTTTAAGATTTTGTTTAGGATGGGGTTACTCTTTACGGCCATTTTCGAGTACGGGGAGCAAGTATTATACTCTCCAGTTGGCACCAAGAGGGGAGATTGGGTGAAAAGAGGGCGCGCATAGGAGAGAGAACCGGAAGCTATGGTGGCTGGGCGGAAACGAAAATAAAAAGACGAGAAGAACGCCAAGAAAAGGAACCGAGGATTTGAGTGTATATAAGTAGACGCACGCGTGTACACATCAAAGGGATGAACGAAGAAGAAGAAGAAGAAGACGACGACGATGACTTGGGCGAAGAAGATGAGTGAAATCCCACAAACTGTCGGCGTTATTAACAAAAGGCGCGTTCTGAAGGCACACGACAACGACGAGTCGAAGGTGAAAAAGGGGAGATAAGGACTGAACTCGTCGAAGAGAGAAATAGGAAGGGAGAGAGAGAACAAATGACTTGATTAAGCCATTTTCTCGTGGGACGCGATGCGTTCGCCTTTCAGGTTTGTTAACCCTTTACACGGCAACGTGCGGCTTCACTCGCGGGATTCGTTTGTTTCTCTTTGAACTGACAAAAAAAACATGAATGGAAATGTTGAAAGGCTGAGGTTTGAAATTTCAAAAACTTCTGCGGTGGTTTTTAAAAAATTCGTCTTTGTTTTGGATTACGTGAACGTTTAACTTTAAGGGCTGTTTAAATAGAAGAATGATGGAAAATAAAGAAAATAGTACAAAATAAAGTATTATAGTATTTAAAAATAGCCTTTAATATAAATGAGGAATATGGTATTTTTAAAACCCTGTTAAGATTAACCACCAACAGCAAGGGTAGGTAATTTCAGCTAATCGCATCATTTATACCACGCAAAAAGAGGATTCATAATAAGTAATGTGCTAACGCAGGGGAAACGCACTACCGCATTGTCAGAGGCACAGAGTAACGTTTTTGTAGCGGAGAGGCTGATTCGAGTAGTCTCCACTTCTCTGTATACGTATATACATCCAACGCACAAAGTTAGCTAGCAACACAATACTTGTTGCTCTCTCTTTCTCTCTACCTCTCTCTCTCTCTCTCAGGCTGCTCCGAAACAACATCCGCCTCAGAAAAAGTCAACTGACGTAAGTGACAATTCCAACGTTGCTGCGAACGG
>JAYJLV010000726.1:0-10580 GCA_036873485.1 Torymus texanus
GAGTGATTTTGGTAGAATACGCAAAACATATCGACATTCTAGAATTACGTCGGTATATCACATGGCGTTAAAACCCGGATTTTTGACTTTCTAAAAATATGGGATATATTCGAGTGTCTATATGGTTATTAAAGTATTTACGGGTTTATAACGGGCCAAAGATCGCTCTTTTGAGGCGTTCAATCGGTGATTTTATATCACGCCGATACATTTAGTAGATCAGCGAGCAACTCTCGGCCGTCGCCGTCACCGTCGTCGTCGTCGTCGCCGGAATCGCCCGAAACCTGATTTTAATCTCTCAATTTCACGTTGCCATTCGGATTGGCCTTTCGATTCGCCTTTATATAAGCATTATATTTGTGTGATGAATTTACGACTGCGCTCACGAGAGATGTTTTATTCGGAGCTCGTAAAACCGCTCATTAAAGTAACGCGGCGAAAACGCGGGGTTAGACCGCGGCGAATACTGGAGCACAATAAGCATTATTGAATTTTATTAAGGCCCTGATAACTTACGTCCATATAAATATTTTTTTTATTGTAGCGTCAATTTGATAATAAAAGCTTATAATCTTAAATGCATAGTCGTTCGAAAAATGTAATACTTATATGCAACGATATGTCTATATAAGTATATAGAAGTAATATTTTAATTACAAAACGTTTTCATTAAATTTACCGGGGTTTATACTTATTCGGAAATGCAATAAATTTTACCGTATATAAAATATTAAAACGTAATTTGCCGTTTAATAATAATCAGTCTCCTTTAATTATGCAAATTGACGTTTCCAACTGGAATGTTAATTTACCTAACCAAAATGAGGAAATTAAGTTTGATTAATAATCCTTTCAGTCCCATTTTAAAACATTATTACTTTAGTGGATCGGAGCGATGAATATTTAACATGTGTGTTTCCAGAGATTTCCATACGCGCAATAAAGTTTGTAATATACGTATATATTATTAACAAGTATTAGGGGTATAAGAGGATTATAGGTATATTACAAATAATAAATTATACACATATAACACTATAGGCGCTAGAGATAGAGTATTAAATTGTAATAATATTGTGCTCAAAGAGAAGATCCCCCCATAGAACTGTATTTAAAGGCTCCACAATGCCGGCCGTAACGCGATTCCCTTTATTCGAAAAACGAAAAACTTTCCACATTACAATAGTCCCCTCATCCATCATATACTTTTGTTCTTCTCGTCCCAACCCATACTCTCAACTACTACTACTATAGGCGTGTATAGGTATCGTCGTTCTCTCTGCGTAGACCCAAGTGAGCGAAGATTTACACCACCGCAAGGTGCGTCCGGCCACGCGCTCTCACTCCTCGCGCCCCTCGACGCACAAATCTCGTCCTTCGACCAAGCGAGAAAGAGAGAGAGAGAGAGATAGATCGAAGACCGAGCGAGGAGAGGCTCTGTGGCCTGGCCGTTAACAAGCCGAGCGTGTATATAACTATAGATATATATAGGCAGGTCTCTTTGACCGCTGGGATTTCTTTCCAGGCACGAATTTCATTTCGAGAGCTGCTATGACCGCTATACAACCACTCGTCGTCGTATAATGATAATAATGACGCACATAATGACCGGTGGTTTTTGCTCTGGTTATGAGGATAAATGCCAATGCGCTAATTGAAAGCGACAATTTTATTGAGGAGGAGGAGAGACAAGAAGAGAGCTGCTGTTGTAGAGGTATAACCTATAAATATTGACGCTGCTGATGCGCTAGAAGTTTTTTTGTCTTTAATCTCGCACGTGCAAGCTGCGGTTGCGTCTCGTACGTATTAATTACCCGTATTTTCTCTCTCGGTGTTTTTTTGCGGCGAGTGGAAAAGTGTTTTTTGAAATAATATTTTCGGCGCGGAAATAGTACGATTGGGCACTGCAGATGACTAATAGGGATCGGGAGAGACAACGAACATATTTTCGTGTTCGGTTTGAGCGGAGGACGTGCACTCGAGCGCGCAGGCTCGTTAATGAAATCGATACGATATGGAAAAAGCAACAAGGTAAATATAAACAAATCAGGGACGAGAGATGTGCCGTATAGTCCGACAGCGAGAGATTCATTAATTTCGTTTATTTTTGTGATTTTTTTTTGGTTCAACTTTTTTTTAGGGATAAAGAAAACGGCGAAACGATATGAATTTTAACGTATTTGAAATGAGAAAGAGTATAAATGTGTTGTTTGACGCGTTGATTTATCGGTTTTCGAAATTATGACTTAATTTGGCATCGGGAAGGTAAACCGCATGACTTAATTTTAAAGAAGTTTATATTATACAGTTGTAAATATATTTGGAAATCACTTATGCGCGAAAACTTTATGTAAGAGACTTTAATAGATGCAATTATGTGTCATATAATGGATTATGACATCGATAAATTACATCAGTTAAATCAACAAATAAAATGGTTCCTGAACAATTATAGCTCGCAATGTGAATATGCACATTCTTCAGTTTTCGGGATAAAAATAGAGGAACTATTTCAAGATTTGGAAAGCTCAAATTTGAAAACAAATAATTTGCCAAATAAAATTGGGACTTTAAGAACGAAAAATATAATTGTTTTTCAGTTATTGTTACAATTTACAGCATTGAATGCTCAGGCCATTTCCACAAAAAGCTGTTTTGCTTCGCTTGTGCTTATTTACTCTACACACGTATAAAACATTATGTATACCTTCGACTGCATTTTACATAACGTTTGCATAACATTTCTGTCCTTCGACTACTTTTTAAAATTGCTCGCGCGGCAAAGCAAAACGAACGACGAAACAAATCCCGCATAACCGCAGCTCGCCAAATTGTTTCTTCTCTCCCCCTCTTCGCACGAGCGCGAACCTAAAACCCATAAAGTTCGCAGGAAAAAAGGACGAGACCTTCGGATGCGCTCACGCTCCTCGCCACAAAATACAGAGAAAATCGAAGAGAGTATATAGGAAAAAATGCAAATGCCCACGCGCCGCGCAACAAACAGTCCGACACGGATAGAGCAAAAAAAGCCGCAAGCGGAAAAAGAATACGAGCGTGCGCGCGCGCGAGAGAGAGAGAGAGATAGAGAATTCCGATCGCTGTAGAACTCGAAGCAGCGTGCAAATAAAACGCGCGCTGGCATGCGATCGCGCCAAGGCGTATTCAAATTAGAATATCAAACGGAAAGCCCGTAATTCCGTCGTCTTACTCTTTCGCGCGCACGCTGGAAGTGGACAATACGGACACATTCCCTCGCACAGTCTTTCTCTCTCTCTTTTTCTCTCTCTCTCTCTCTCTCTCTCTCCTATATACGTACTGCACGCGTATACACGCACGCAAGCATATCCCATACACGCGTGTCCTCTCGCGCGAAATACCGGTCCGCGCACTTGTTTCTCTCTCTTTCTCTCTCTCCTCCCCTCGGTGTACGAGAGCCACGGTGCGTATCTCGCGACGACGTCGTCGCCGTTGCACCTACTATATACGCGTATATATGTATACGCGGCTGTCGCGTGGTCTTTGAGGTGTACTGCGCGTGACGTTGAGCGACGGATTGATGTTCCACGCGCGCACGCCGCTTTTGGGCCGCCGCGCGGCGACGTACGATTTATTCGAGCTTTTGAAGTGAGCTGATGGCCTGCGATGTCGATGCTCGCGGCGAGAGATCGTTTGTAAATGCAGCGACGAGGGGGAGGCGGTTGTATGTGTGTGCGCGTGTCTGGAAAGAATTGCATCGCATTGTGTTTTAGAGCTCATGTGTATGTTGAGATGCGCGAGAGACGTTGGAAGGTGGTTTCTTCACGCTCGAGGATAGTAATTTCGAAAATGAGTCTGAGCTTTTTTTTCTTAAATAATGTGTTTGTATGTGCGTGGTTGGTTGAGTTGCTGAGATTGGAGGTTATTAAACTACGACTTGAACTCGCAGCTATTAGAATAATCTTTATAGAATTGAAATTTATATGGGAAATTGACACGATTTTGTCGGATAAAAACTGTTTTTAATTATACACATTTGTCAAAGGTCGACATAATAATTGCCATACAAACGTAAAGAGTAATATATATGTACGGATAAAAAATGATACGATGATTTTTATAGGTCAAGATCCTTACTGTAAATTATAAGGAATGTTGACTAAATATCACAAGGAAAATTCTTTTCAAGAGCAATACAATGGCGCTTATGATTCGAGTATAATAACCATTATTATTATATATATATACACACACCGATCCTTGCGTTCTTCTCTTTTGGTTATTATCCCGCATCGACAGTACAACACAGCACATGTTCTTGACATTTAATTTTATTATTCCCAGTGAAATTAATTTCACGAGTTCTCCGTAATCGTACATTTCAATTTATATCGAAGCTTATTTAAACAGTATATAAACTTTCATAATTTTCATTCAATTTGTTTGTTCTGATGAATTATCATTATTATTATGTGTATTCTTTAAAATTAAAAAAAAATAAAATCAATGGGGTTCAACAAACAATATCAGATTTTTGAATAATATCAATTTTCAAATCTATGATATGACTGTATTAAATTTAACAAGAATATTATTACACTGTAAACTTGTATACCCAATATCTAATGCAGTTTTATAAAATAACGATAACGACCAATTATAAAGTCAACGTAATTTTACGACTATGGCCTCCATAAAATTGAACGAAAGATGTTGAACAAAGGATCGTAAAATAAACTTAACGCAATAATTAAAAACAGGGAAATTCGGATGAATTCTTAATCAGCTCTGAAAAATGCAAAGCTTAATAGAGACTGCCTAAACAATTACAAACTTCTTCAACTCCCTCTCGGAGTAGAGAGGAAAAAAAGGGAAGATACAACGAGTCCTCGAGGCCGCGCCTTTAAAACCGGAGCAAAACGCAGGCGGAAATTGCTCGGACTTTTTCTCGCCTCCTCTTCTTCTGCTCCCTCTTCTTCTTTCGTACACGTCACCTAAAGGATTCAAGCCAACGGACGCAGCCACGAGAAAGATAGAGAAAGAAGAAAGAGAGAAAAAAAGTGCCTTGCGACCGACTAGATGCAATTTCCCGCTCAGCGCAGCCGCAAGCAAGAGATAGAAAAAGCCTTTCTCTATCCCTCTCTTTCTCTTTCTCTCTCTCAGCGACGAAAGCCCAAGGACGAAAATGGTAAAAACTCGCCTCGCCGGCATTATACTCGCGCTTTATAGACGCACGCGCGCGCGGATATACCCGTACGGGAACGTCGCCGTGTTCTTGGCATTTCACGCGGAACGCCTAGACGTTCAGATACTAGTTTATATATATAGAGACGCGCGCGTGAGCTCACGAGAGAGAGAGAGAAAGCAAAAACGAGCAAGTCGATGAATAGAGAGGCCGGAGCTAATTGAGAGCGGGCGTATAAGCATATACGTATATAATACACGTTCAAGCGTGTGCACGCGTATATGTACTGGGGTAAAAATCAACGAATAAACAAACGGGAGACGCGTAATTGGAGAAAACAATAACAAAGGCGGTGGCCGAGCTACGTTCAATTGCCATTCATTCAACGCCAGAAACGCTAATAGACACGGGCAAATAAATAATAAAGAGCGAAAAAATAATAAACGGGAGGCAGCCGCACAGAAAGAGAGTATAAGAGCGTGAGGATAAAGGGATGAGTGTTAGCCAAGCGAAATCGAGGACTGGCCGGATTTTAATATTGCTTACTGAAAGCCGAGAGTTCGCTCTAAAACTGCAGTTTTTTTATTCTCTTTAACCGAGGAGAGAAAGAAAGGGAGTACTTATAAGCGCATCGACTTTTTTTTTGTGCGTGTGGTAAATTATCGGTAAAATTGGCATTTTCCAGCGCTTCACTTGCAACGGTAATTGATTTGATTTTTGTGGAGAATTCATGTGTTTCGTATAAATGGATTTAAAACAGTGAAATGAGATAATTGAAGACAATTTGCTGTTTGAAAAGCAGCCTTTAGTCTCTGGCTTTATACCGACTACGGTTTATAACACTTTAAAATCTATTATACATTTTGTGCAAGAATAATGTTTTCTATTTACATTGAAAAAATGTTTTGTTAAACATTTTTAACGATACATGCCATTTAAAGTTTCACAGGAAACCTTAAATATACGGATAGCGCTAAATAATATGAATAATGAGCGCAGCGCAGATAGTATCTAATAACGTAATAATAAAATTGCGATTCTGCGTGCAGGTGACCAGTAGCAGCAGCTGATTCGTGGCAACCGGTTTATTACCCTGACGAAAAAATGAGAGTATATTTTTGCACTCCTTACTGCAGGCACAATTTTTAGTTTAAAAATCCGCTCGTTAGCCAATAACTGATAATTTTCCTATAAGAGCGGATACGTATTAAAAAGAAAATTAAAAGTGAGTTTCTATAACGAGATTAAAAAATAATGAATAATGATTTATGAAGTATTATGAAATTATACTTTCTAAAATAAAATGATTATTAATCACTGCAGAAATGAATGTTAAATGATTCGGAAATCGTAAAGAATGTGCTGAAATTTATTCCGATTGACAAGACTAGCGTACTATTTCTAATTAGCATGTGATAAATTTTGCCTCCTTTTTATTACCTCCGCAATGTCCTTTTGAATATACTTTGAATTTAATACACGACTAAGCACGAGCATTTATATAATTTATTCATCTCGCAACGAACACCGTTTCTTAAACAAATCTTTTTCACAATATAATTGCTTTTACCTATTTTCAATAACGGAAAAAAATGTAGCGAACCTGGACTAGGACATAAATTATCGTTCGATGAACGTTAACCTTCCAACTCTCCCCGCAAAAATCGCGAGCAATTCAATCTCTCTCGTCTGTATAGCCGGCTCCCCTCTGGCTCGAACAAAAAAAAAAGCTCTTGGCACGTTGAGCGTTCGACACCGCGAATCGCGTAAACAGCGCGCGTGCGTCCCTCAAAAAAGAACTGACAAATTACGCGTAAAAATTTCCAATAATTCCTCCTCTTCACCAATACTCGCTTGCTCTCGCTCGCTCTCTTTCCACTTCAAACTCCATGCAGGTATATATTCCTTCTCTTCTCCTTTCCTCTTTCTCTCTCTACTCACGCGAAAGGGCACGAATGGGATTCCGCTCGGCGAGAAAAAGCGAGCAAAAAGAGAGCGCGCGCGGAATCGCCGAACGGCGAGGGAGAGAGAGGCGAAGGAACAAGCGTAAAAAAAGCGCGGCGAAGGCGTCGAAGATGATCTCTCGCGAGAGTATAGAGAGAAAAAGGGAGAGAGAGAGGGAGAGCGTTGCCTTATAAGAAGTAAGAGGCCGCGCGGCGAGGAGAGGAGAGAGAAAGAGAGATAAACAAAAGACACCCGAGGGACGTGTACGCGCAACGCGCGCGTTTTATGCTGCGTTCACAATGTTATGTGTTGAGAGGCTGTACACGCTGTCTTTCTCCTGACAGTCCTGACTCTGCAACAGTGCATACGTGAGTTCGTTTCATGGCGAACAGATGATTTTTCCGTCATAACAAATTAAGTAATTTGTTTATTGTGTAGGGGCCAGCTACTTACAATATCTAATATTTAAAATGTTGTTATTTTCAAATAGAGCTTAAAAAATTCATGAAACATGTTCTACTAGTTACTTTGAATATATATATATATATATATATATAGAGTTAAGAAGGTGTGACTGTAAACCGAAGATGCGGGTAGTTGGGTGCGAAGGAAACCTGTGCCATTTGGAGCACAGTGATTTTTCGACTCTGTTTTACAGTCAGATTTATGTGGAACGTCCCACATATATACCCACATGTATTATTTAAATAGGGAGATATATGTACCTATACTTGAACATGCTTTGAAGAAAATCTGTGATATGGAAATAAAAGTGACCCAGCGGAGACTTATATCATTAAAATAATTTATTTAAAAAATACTCAGCTATAGTGAGACGAGCCTAATGTCCTTTTTACCGTGATACTTTCAGTGAGTTTACAGCTTCTGATCTTATCAATTCACGACATAAAATTCGTCGGCATGAAAACAAACTCTCAGCGTTGCATGTGAAATAAGATCAAATTTCGCTGTCTTTAATGGTGCCCCACGGATTTTTATAACGTTTTTTACGACACGACGTGGGTCGGGAATTGAAATAATACACCGTAATTGATATTCAAAGGTTCGATGCGCGTTCCAATAAGTTTCTCCCGAACTTTGTTGAAATATTTCCATATAATACCCGCGATGTAAATAATAAAGTTTGTCCAGTAGTTAAAGATGCTGCAGCCGCAACTCATAATAAACGAACGGAGGGGCGCCTTCGAATCGTGCAGTCAACCCGCGAGTTTCAATTCAATCGACAACAAGGCAATAATAATAATGTATACATATATACCCCCTTACAACAAGCAATACACTATGTTTACTCGAAGCAGTGCGATGTACACGCAGCCGCTCTCGAGTGAGCGCTCGCTCGAGCGCAATAAAATCATAATTTCCAGCCGAGCGGCTCATTAATAATTTATGATTTGCAGCACACGTCCTGACCGCTGCCACTGCACACACTTCTTCTTCTACCCCGATGGCGGGCAACACACAATACCACTAGAAATATACGCTCACATACACACAGAGTGCAGCAAGTGCAAGCAAAAACTACGCTGCGTGCGAACTCTGAATTATTTATTCCAGAACTCGAGTGCCACTATATACTGCTCGTGTTTTATTGTACAGGAGAAAAGGACTCACCGAGTTGAACGAATGTCAGCAGTAGCAGAGCGGCAAGGACGAGTGGCGGTGGCGAGCGGCTGGTTGTTGGCTCCATCGCTGCTGGTGACCAGCGGCTGCTGTTGCTGCTGCTGCGCCTCTCGCGAGATTCTCCGGTGTCGTCGTCGTCGTCTTCGCGGCTGTATCTACGTCTCTCTGCTCTCACTCCATTCGCACTCACTCCCCCTCACTTCTTATCGTACGTATATATATATATATCTTTCTCTCTCTCAATCCTGACACTGTACACCGGGCTTTGTGGCCGTAGTATATAGGTATGATATACACCAGGAAAAAAAACAACAATTCGTGTATATATATATATATCACTTATGTGTACGTACGTGTGCGCGCGCGGGCGGATAGGCCGTGGCACGAGAGAACGGAGATAATCTCTCTTTCTCTCTTGCTCTCGTGTGCGCTACTATATGTACTCCCTCCTCTCTCTCAGGAGTATAAGTCCGCGAGATCAGTCGCGGCGTTGCGAGTTTCTCCCGTCATTTTTTCTCTCGCTCTCAGATGGTAGGCTCACTCTGTTTCTCGAGTACACCGAAAACACACTTTGAACTCTCTCTGTCCGGCTAATCAGCGGTGCACCATCGTAGCGGTGGTAGTACGCGGGGGGGTTCGTCGGCACGTTCTTTCTCTATTATCTGTACGACACACACTCACAAGAGACACACGGGGGAGCTAGCGCGTCGTCACGCATTACCGCTCCGCCTCCGCATTGTCTCGACGCGGCGAACCTTCTGCGAGCACTGTGCTGCTACGCTGCGTGCTACGAGCGGCTACCGACTGTGGCGTAGAGTAGCGACCCCGCGAGCGCGCGGCGGCGCCATCTTGTCGTGGACTTTGGATACCACCACCTCGCGAGCGTATTTTACGTGTTACAACAATGGCCACGCGAGCGTAGACACTGGCGCGATCCTACGACGTGAACTGATATTAACGATTACTCGCGCGGTTTTTCGAATATCTGTTTAGGTAAAGGTTTTTTTAAGCGGGCATGGTGTTGGTCGTGTTTAGTTAGCTTTTTCTAATACTATTTCAAAATGCTGAATTTAAAAGTGTTGATCAAGTCGGATACTTTTGTTGATGGATAATCTACTTAAAGACAATTATTTCCGAATTTGATATGTCTACTAAACGTATAATACTATATTTGTTCTACTTATTTGCTAAGTTTTCATAATTTATCGATTAAAACATAAGTATTTATAAAAAAAAAATTTTTTTAGAACAAAGAAATTTTCTGGTTTTAAATCGAAATAAAAATTTTTGTGGGGTAGAATCGGATATTGGTATATCCCATCCATTTATTGTTTATTCGTATATTAGTGTGATGTAACATTCTTCTTTTAAATATCTAGGAATAATTACTTTAAGATCCTATAAAACTAATAGCCGAAAGTGAGCATACACGATTTCATTCCACAATTATGGCCCAAACTGTAACCAACTGTTATTGAATTTTTGCACTTCGGTGTAAAGTTAAAAACATATACAACAAGACCATTCAAAACATAAGAAATTATATTTATGCATAGGTATATCGTATATGTTTCTATATAATACTATTTAAAATATTATGTTTGTTTGTGTTTACAATTCTTCTTATATTTACTGTTACATATTTTTCCTTGCTACTCAGCCGTTTGACGTTTTGATAAGAACTGTTATCGACCGAGCTTATCGTGCAAATTACTCAATAATTATGGATTCTTTTTTGCAAATGTGATGTAATCAACTTTCCATTAGGAATACTCCAATATTCTATATAAAATTCCGATATTCATTACTCAAACTATTGAGTAAATTTTCTTAT